>PVHP010001747.1:77575-101466 GCA_004024765.1 Zapus hudsonius | reverse complement strand
ACAGGCAGACATGACACAGGCAGACACGACAGGCAGACATGACACAGGCAGAAATGACACAGGCAGACACGACAGGCAGACATGACAGGTGGACACAACACAGGCAGACACGACAGGCAGACACGACACAGGCAGACATGAGTCAGGTAGACACGAGTCAGGTAGACATGACAGGCAGACATGACACAGGCAGACATGACAGGCAGACACGACACAGGCAGACATGACAGGCAGACACGACACAGGCAGACATGAGTCAGGTAGACACGACAGGCAGACATGACACAGGCAGACACGACAGGCAGACACAACAGGCATGGAGGTGGACTGTGAGTGCCCAGTCGCTGGGAATCCAGTCCTGTGTGGCACAGCAGCCAAAGCAGCGCCCTGCCCGTCAGAGGGATGCAGGGCTTTGCGGGTCAGAAACTCGTGCTGCATCTCTGTGCGCCCGGTGCCCTACGCTCTCCCGAGCTGGGCGAGGCACTCACCATAACGCAGCGAGCTGCTTGTCCTCCGGTGTGGCGTTGGGGCCTGAGTGGGTTTTTAACCTCATGGCATACCTAAAATGGAAGCAAAAGAATTAATGAAACGCTTCCGATTGCCAACAGAATATTTCTATGGCGGCACTTCTCTCTGCACAGTCCAAGTTGCACGTGCTGTTGGCAGTTCTTAGCGGTGCTGCTCCGTTCCCCCCCAGTGTCACCTTGACGAGCAGAACAAGATGACCTCACGATGCCTTGCTATCTTCTGCTCTTTCACAACACAAGTTCAAGCGCCACAGTCCAAACAAGTTCAACTACTCTAATATATGGTAAGACATCCACTTTTCCAAATTTTGATTTATGGCTGAGTTCCTGACAGATGGAGGCGAAGTTCAACCTTTCTAAGGATTTTCACCCCCGGGGCTCTGATGGGTGTTTAACTCACTCCTTTGTCTTTATTATGGAGCTCTGTAAGTCTCCTGCATACATTTCTAGTATATGATTTTCTGTCTACTGATGTATTAAAATGCCTAAAATGAGTGGCTTTTATGAATTGCACTTAATTGCCTTTACTTCTCTGAACTAGGGGGCTGTGGCAGTTTTTTCTACCAATAACATGCAGGGCGCCTTTTCAGAATCTTTGAGAGCCGAGGCAGTGGGTGCAACGGTCAGGGTTAAAATCTCATTAGTTGTGGTAGTTTAGATAAATGTACTAACATATTTAAGCCTCCCTTTCCCTCTCCATACAGTAAGACTGACACTGCAGGTAGGTAACTTGCAGAAATTGGCCTTGGTAGTTTTGTGAAGCTCTAGGTGTAGCAAGTTGGCTTGCTGCTGAAAACTGTTCAAGAATCAGTGATGTGTCTCACTCCTCTGTGCAACATGCAGGTTTGTAGGTTTCTGGGTGCATCGCTCTACAGTTTACAGTGCTTGTAGGACATCAGTTTGATGATATCAACATCTACCACTGAGTGAAGTAACTTTTTATTGTATTTTGTTTTTTAAACATTTTACTTACTAGAGAGAGAGAGTCAGATAAAGGGAGAGAGAGAATGGACACGCCAGGGCCTCCTGCTGCTGCAAATGAACCCCAGACGCACGCGCCTCTCTGTGTATCTGGTTTTACATGGGGGATGGGGAACTGAGCCTGAGCTGCCAGGCTTTGTAAATAAGTGCCTTTATTGGCTGAGCCATCTCTCCAGCCTCTGAAGTAACTTTTAAGTGACAGTATCTTGGGTACCAGATGGTGGTATAATTTTGTTTCAATTGTCAAATATGATTTGTAAAACCGGTGGAGAGGATAGTTTATTGTATACATCTACACTTCTTTCTTTCTTTCTTTTTTAAAAGTATTTTATTTATTCATTTTCAAGCAGAGAGAGAGAGAGAGAGAGAGAGAGAGAGAGAGAGAGAGAGAGAGAGAGAGAGAATACCAGGGCCACCACCTTGTATGTCTGGCTTATGTGGGTCCTGGGAAATTGAACCCAGGGCGCCTTGGGCACTGGAGGCAAGTGCCTTAACCGCTGAGCCATCTCTCCAGCCCATTTCTTTCTTTCTCGATGCTCTAAGACTCCTATCATTTCTGTTCTGTCAAGGGGGTTCCTTCTGTCTTTAAGGATACAGCGGGTAGAAACAAATCAGTTATCCTTAGTCTGAGGATGTATTTCCTTTCACGCCTTAAAGATCACTGCTCAGTGTAGAATCAATCCACAGTTGGACAGTTCCTTCTTGGGTCAAGTTGCTCCCTCCCTCCAGGCTTCAGAGGAACCCTCTGCTGTCCTTTACATTGGTACTACCCACCTTAGCATTTTCTCTGGCTGCTTTCAGGATTTCCCCTTTGTCTTTAGGTCTCAGAAAGTGATTATGATGTGTCTTGGCATTTCTTTATTCTATCCAGGGTTTTCTTGGTTTTTTAAATCTGTCTTTTGACAAGTTGAGCAACTTTTAGCCAAGATGGCTTCAATTGCTCTTCCCTCCTCCCTCCTCCACGAGGTAGGGACTGGTTCTAGTCCTGGGTGACCAGAAATTTACCATATAGTCTCAGGGTGGCCTCAAACTCATGGAGATCCTCCTACCTCTGCCTCCCAGTGCTGGGATTTGAGGGTTAATGGATCACAGTGGCCCTGCCTTACCAAAGGCTTGGTTTTCCATAGTTTCGGTTACCTACAGTCTGCAAAGAGAATTGTCTTGACCTTTAAGAGTTCATGTAACTTTGTATTAGGTACACTACAGTTATTCTCATTTGTTGTTATGATTCTCGTGAAGCATCTACTTTACGAAGTGAATGTGTATATATGTATATTAAATAACCGAGCACATAGAAGCTGTGGTTTCAGGCATTTCCTAGGGGTTTGGAATGTGTCCCCTAGAAAAGAGAGGCTACTATATTCTAATCTGAACCCTGTTTTTCTTTCCCTGCCTCTGCCTCCCCTTTATTCTCCCCAGCCTCTGGTAGTGACTACACTTTTTAATTAAAAATTTCAGATTAGCATACAAAGTAATGGGTTTAATTATGGCATTTTCACATGTCTAAACTTGACTTCCATGAGAAAGATTTTTAAAAATTCCACATATGTGTAAGATCATGCAGCATTTGCTTTTCTGTGCCTGACTTATCTCACGTTACAAAATGATCTCCAGTCTCATCAATGTGATCACAAGTGGTAGAATTTCTTTTTTATGTGGTAAATAGCATTCCGTTGTCTATATAGACCACTTGAAAAATCCATTTATCAGTTGATGGGACTCTGAAGCTGCTTCCGTTTCTAGGCTGCTGTGAAGAGTGCCACATTGAACAAGGGTGATATCTGTCTCTTTGGCACAGCAGTTTCATGTCCTTCGAACGTATTCTGAGCTGCGGGATTGTGGCGTCACATGCCCCCACACTGCTTCCACAGTGGCTGTACTAATGTCCATTCCCACTGGTAGTGTGCGAGAGCTCCCTCTCTGCTGCTTCCTCACCAGCACTTGTTAGCGTTTTGGTAGGAGGCACTCTTGCTAGGGTGAGGTGAGAATTCATTGTGCTTTTGATTTTCCCACTGACTAGTGATGGTGAGTATTTTCATAGAGCTGATGTGTGCTTACAGGTTTTCTTCTCAGAAATGTCTATTTAGATCTACTGCCTATTTTGAAATCAGGTTATTATCTTTCCCCTCACCACTTTTGAGAAGTAGAATGAATGAGGAAATGATGAACCATGTGCTAGGGATTGAACCCAGACCTGTGCACGTTAGGTAATGCCCTACCACTGTCCCCAGGGTGTCCTCTCTCTCTCTCTCTCTCTCTCTGTCACTCACTTTTCCCAAAGCAGTTTAGCCGAGGCATGCAGGGGCACAGCTCCTTCTGATGTAGCCTGGGAGAGCCGTGCACAGGAGTTGTCCTGCCTCATGTAAGGTCCCCACTTTTATTTTTTGGGGGTGAACACTGGCTCCCAACGGCTGATGGCGCACGCTGACCTTTTCTTGGTATTTCCCACTCCCAGTCCACCCTCACCTGGAAACCGGCCTACCTGATGAGGTCCACCGTCTCGGAGTACATGGTATAAGGAGATTTGGACTCCATCGGGCCTTGTTCCATCGCGTTCCCACACTCAATAAACGCCAGGGCGGCTTCGGCATAGTTCAAGGCCTTCCCAAACTTCTCCACCTGACCGAAGGGATTTTGAATAATGGCGTTACTACATCATTTACGTATTTTGAGAAACCCAAGTTTTAAGTTCAAAAGTCCTGTGAATGGTATAGTGCTGGAATGTGCTCCGTGAGCTGCCAGGGGAAATCGGCCGACCATGTTGGGAGGAAGCAGGGTCACTGCCTTATGGACAGTGACCAGCATGACAAGATGTACACACCTGTGCAAAAGTAGCACTGAACCTAGGCAGGTGATCAAGGGCTCTCTGATTGGCTGAGAGATCCGCTCAGTGGCAGGGAACCCTTCGCTGGAACTGGGATCCAAGCCAAATTCCTATGGGGACCAAGAATCTGAACTGCAAGTGGAAGTTTCCACTAACCATGGGCCTAAAAAGAGGCTCCGCCCACTATTTTACAATGCCTGTTTCATTTAACCTATGCTGATCTCTCTCCACTGGACAATCTGCTTTTATTTTTCAGAAGGTGAGAGCTGGGGTCAATCCAATTCCACCCACAGGACCAGAGTGATAACTGACTTCATGGCAGGAGATGAACCACCCCTCACACCAGCTAGGGTCCTGGTGAAGCCATAGAGGACGCATCGAGATGAGCAAGAATGCTGCTTCCACAGCGCGCCTGACAACCTGCACCAGGGTGATGGAGAGACCGAGGAAAATCAAAACTGTTTCAAAGCAGAAATCCAGAGGCTGCTAAGAGCTCACCACTAAAACAGACTTAAAATTTCTCCACCATGGCTCAAGGAACTTTACAGAAGAGGGGGCAGAAAGCTTATAAGAGCCATGGCAGGGAGAATATCCAGAGGCATTGCCCCCCCAAATGTATGCTGCTCACACAACTCAGAGCCCTTGATCCCATGGAGTATTGCAGAAATCCCACTGAGGAGGGAGGGCCCTCAGTGGAAAGGGGGCAGGGGGGAGGGAAACAGTGGTACCAGCACATGAATTGTACATGCAAACTTTCGACTTAATGAGTAAATAAAAGATAGGAGGAAAAAAATCCTGTTAATGGAGTTGATATGAAAGAAATAGAAATATACACCCCCCCAATAAAATAGTTTTCTGGTCTATGATTCCATTTATCTGTGGTCAACCATGGTCTGAAAATGTTACATGGAAAATTCCAGAAACAAACAATTCATGAAGTTTAAATAAATTTTATCATAGCTTTCTATTATAATTGTTTTCTTTAATCTCTCATTGTACCTAATTTGTACATGAAAGACACGCACATACAGGAAAAATAACTGTACTTTATCTACGGCAGGGTAATGTCTGCAGCTGTAGGCTCTCACTCCCTTCCATTCTCTTGTCTGGTTTCTGATACTCAAGGGTACTTCCTCTGTTTCCAGAATTCCTCAGCAGTAGGCTTCATACAAATCATGTCTGATGGCAATGTCAGAACACTGGGTGAGGGGCTGTTAGGATTTATACATCCTCCTCACTGCAATAATATTCTGGAAGCCATTTGAAGTGCTACCTTTATTCCTAGGCCCCTGATTGATCTTAGTTATGAACACTGGAGAGGAATAAAACTGGAATTACTAGGCAGGAGGGCATCCTTTTGGATGAGGCTTTAAGATGGAGGTACCTTATGATCTCTTAAAACAATTTTTTTTGAGGTAGGGTCTCACTCTAGTCCAGGCTGACCTGGAATTCACTATGTAGCCTTAGGCACAGCGAGTGATCCTCCTACCTCTCCCTCCTGAGTGCTGGGATTAAAGGCTTGAGCCGCCATGCCTAGCTCTAAAAAGGTTATTTCTTGCCCAAAGCCTTAAGCTCTCCCAAACTAGAGCCGTTCTATGAAAACATGAAATCATAGCCAGTTTAAGGTTTTGTGTGCCGATAAAGGCCTCTGCGTCGTACACTTCAGGGAAGGCATTCTTTTTGGCAGACTCACATGAAGTCCAGGAGTCTTTTGGATCCTGGGACTAAGCCAAGGAAGGGCTGGCCAGACTAACCAGAAGGAAAAATGCAAATGTAGATTTCTTAAAAGAAGAAAAAAAAAAAACCACACCGCCATTACCACCCACTGACTCCACTGGCTCTAGTTACTATTCAAACCTTAGGACTAAATTGAAATATTCATTTATCCAGGGCTTTCTTCCAGTCAGACATTATTGGTTGAAGTCATAATTTATTGGGCTATGAGCCTTTGATTGTATAAACATTTTTCCATTTAACAGGCTCAGCCATCCTTGTAATAGATTTTATAATTACCCCAACGATGAAACTGCGGTACAAACACAATTTAGATGAACAAATCTGGAAAGAAGAGGGTCTCACCATTGCATCTGCTTTATGCTTCATCCGTTTAGCTTCCTGCATAAAGTAATCAGCACTGCGAGGCCTACAAGGGGTGAGTATTAGATGCCATTACTGCTCAAGTGTAAGAGCTTTTGAAAATAGTCTTTTCTTTCACTCAAACATAAAGCACAATTTAAAAACTCTGCCTAATATAGAATCAAATACATTATTTTGCACTTTCAAATTACTGCCTGTATATAAAATACTTTATTTTCCTCAGAAGTTAGCAATTCAAAACCAGCTCAATATATGCAGATAGTCTATATTTACAACTGCTTTAACATGGTCCCCCAGTGCCTAATTTGTGAATAAGATTTTTTATTGTATAGCAAAAAAAGCGAGAAACATATTTTACCCAAGACTTAGTGAAGACAACCCCCCTTTACCATACAGATTGTAAATCTACCTCATAATTGCACTGACATGTACAGGAGAATATTTACGTATCCTTAGGAGCGTACCATTTGTATGCATAGATGATGCCTAGAGTTGTGGTGAATACGTTGACCTATTTTAAAGTCTCACCGTAAAAAATGAAAAAGAAAGTGGCGGTGTGTGATTATGCTCCCATTGTAGTGAAGTTAACTGTAAAATGACGTCAGCTTTGTAACAATCCACACGGCGCCTCCTCTGGAGTGCTGATTAGCTAGCTGGTAAACACGAACAGCAGACGTGTTATTATTAAACCTCGGCCAGGGCTGACTCTTCTGGGAGATGAAGGTAATTCATCTTGAGACAGATGGGAGTTTGCTTAATGACCCTAAGTCACACTAAGCTACTCATCAGAGAATGCCTTTAAATGCTTAGCCTGAGAGATTCTTAAAAAATAGGCTTTACAGCATCTAGATGCCATCGGCATCTGTGTATTCTGGATCTTTATGTAGTCAATAAACCTGACCTATTCAAGAATTCCAGATATAAGCTGCAAGACAGCTAAGTAGTGACATTAGTCAAGGACTATTTAACCTATTATGCTATGTTTATTTTAAAATGGCTCGTTTCAGATTCCAGTGGGTCTTTTACCTTACTGACACACTCGGTAGTTAGGGCATTCCTTGACTCAGAGAGGTCACCATGCCAGGAAAAATGTATGCTGTGACAATGGGCACTGATTAAAATTTGCATTTAGTTAACCAAACAAAAATTAGGATCAAAGCTAATAATTAGTTTTGGCTTAAAATAATCACAGGGGCCAGAGAGGGACCTAGTTTTGTCTCTGCCTTTTCTATAATATTGTCGGTATTGTGGCAACATGCTGGGGCTGACAGATTGGCCTGTCGTCACAAAGAAGCGGCAGCGTCTGTGGCTCACTGTCTCTTCCCCACTCTTGCCCCCTTCAGGTCTGAAAGCCCCTCTCCTCCGCGGGCCTCTCACTGGAGAAGCACTGTTTCTCTGGTTCATTTCCTACCTGCCCATCCTTCCCCTGGAACCACTTTTCAGCTGCTTTTACGAGGTGCTTTCTTCATTTTCCTTCTTTGACCACATATTGACCTTTATCTACACACTCTTTGGTCTTTGATGCAAACTCCGCAGTTGACATTATTTTTGTTGTCACTATCGCTTCGTTGCTTCTGCTTTGAACGAACAACTTTTAGAACAGATTTAGGTTCACAGTCAAACTGAGCAGAAGGCACCGAGTTCCCACATAAACTCTGTCCCCATAACTCACAATCTCCTCCCATATTAACATCTTGAACTAGACAACTAAGTGGGATATTTATTCCACCTAGGAGCCAAAAGTGACACCTGTCATTTACCAAAGTCTGTAGGCTAGGGCTCATTCTTGGTGTTTTATATCCTGTGGGTTTGGACCAATGCATGGTGACATAGGACAGCTTCACTGCCCTGAGTTCCTTTGCACTGAATTTCTGTTTGTCTTTGGCATCCAGCATGGGTCAGACCCCACCTCCAGCTCAAGTTTAAATCTGATTCCTGAATTTAGGCAAAACACCTATTGTTCAGGAGCGTATAGACATCTTCATCCTGTCTCCCCTGTTTCCAGATGTGCTGAATGCTTCCTTGCATGACTTCACCCTACCTACCACACAAGTTGTTTTCTTCATCTCTCTGGTTCCTGGGCCTACAGTCTGACTCCTTTATCTGGAACTTTCCCTGCTGGCCAATGTTTGCAAAATATGACACTCAATGTGCCACTGTCCTGGTCACAGACCTAGGATCAATCTTCAGGGCCTGCAAGGTCAGAGCTCAGTTCTGGTCCCCAGTGACTTCTCCCCCTCCCCCTTAGCCACACGTGTATCCACCAAGGCCTTCGAGCAAAGACTGGGCTGTTTTTATTATTTCTTCTTGTCTTGGGATCTCTGTCTGTCCTTTCCTCTGCCTGGAATATTTTGAGTCTTCAAAAATGCCTATCATAAGACGAACCTGAGTGGTCCTCACGTTCTTCTGCTGCCAGGAAGCCTTCCCAGCAGCTTTGTGCACCTGTGTCTTTCCTGATGTCCTTTCCTGATGCGGCACTTCTTGTTCACACTCCATGTGCAGGGTTTTCAATCACCTTCTACGTTTACAGGCGATGGCTGTGTGACTTGCCTACGGGCACCTTCTCAGCAAGGGCCATGCAGTCAGCCCTGCTGGTCTTTTCTCCCCTGTAGCCCTTCCTGACCGGCACTGAATTTGCTCTGAGCTTAGGAAAGGAGGGCCTTCTGCTGGGTGCAGCGTCACAGCAAATGAGCCAGAGAGCGTCTCCATGGCAACTTGAAATTCTCCACCTCATTATCTGCTCCGCACTCTAGTAGATAAGTTTGGCCATTTTCTTTGTGCCCTGTTTTGTAGACCTTGTCACTAAGATTGTCATTTCAAAAGCATTTTGTTCTTGTGAAAAGATTCTCTTGGTCATAAGTATGGCGTCTTAATTTTCACCAGTTTCCCAAGTTGCTCTTATTCCTAATATAGTTCTCAACTGGGGTCTTTAATCGACGCCGTTGTAATCTGCAGCACATGAACACTTTTTTCAAACCTGATATGGAGGCGGAGTCACAGACTCGCAGTGGTGCTTGTGGCTAAGCAAAATATCTAATTTTCTGCCAGGCAGCTACAACAGTAACCTGCCACGCTGAAAGAAACACGTGTGCCATCTGAGGGCCATTTGCAAACACATTTGCTAGGATCCCTCATTTCGCATATAACGGAGGGCTCACCGGACTGAGCGCAGGAGACTGCCTGAAGATTGGCCCATTTTCTCCTGCAGGCGCTTCCTAGCGCCATGCTCTTCTGTCTGACCATTATAAAGTCATCGCGACCAAAGGGACATCACTCAGCTGTCCAGCATGGCTGTGATGTGCAGCCATCTGAATGCATCACTTTGCACAGCAACATCCAAGTCAGACGAAGAGAAAAATTGGCACCACCATTGTGGCAGTTCCAGAATAGAACATATGAAGATAGAAAATGAAATACAATTATCTCAGCATTCAATCTGATTTTTCATATAATTCTCCCCTTAAAGTAGAAAAATCTAGAGTTTTGCTTTTCATTAATGTAATAAAATTCACCCGGTTGTTCCTCGCAGTGATAGTTGATGGTGCTGCTTGAATAACTCTGATACAAGTTCAATCAGACCCTGTTAATAAAGCTGTGCATCCTGTGGTCTTCAGAAACCAGGGCTACAGGACACCGGAGAGCGCCATATGCATCTGCTCCCAGAGGTCTCTGCTGCAAAGGCAACCAGAATACTTGATCCAAATAGGACATTTCCTTTCCTTTGCTTTTTGCCCTCCCACTGTGGCCACCTCCAAACGCCTGAGCGCTAGACCTTCCAGCACAGCAGTGTGGAAGCAGCTTTGCTTTCTGTCCTCCTTCGTGGCTGGGAGAGCAGACTGGCCCCCCACAGAGGCCAGCCCCCTCCTTCCGGTCATTTCTACCTCTGCAGAGCCAGCCTTTGAGCACACAGGTTCCTGGGCATGGAACCTGGCTTCTCAGAAACGAGAATGTCACTCTTTGCAGCCCTCCCAGCACCCGGTACGTGGTTCTCAGAAGCACCAGCTAAGTGAGACGGGTTTTTGTCATTTAATCCAAAGCAACTTTTATAGAAACAGAAAGGCATCCATCTAATTGTTTTCTCATCTGGGTTGGACATCTAAAATAATCTTATCAAACTTTACATGTGGTCAGAGCAAGATTTCAGGCAGGGAGATCTGTGCTTTCCTTGCCAATTCTAGGTCCTCTTCCTTGTGTGTGTGAACGAAACAAGGGCCTGGCTGGAGACAGGGGACAGGGGACAGGGATTTCATGATGGAAACAATTCCCTAACAACAAAAGGTGGGGTTCAGCTTTGAGTTAACTCAGGAACGGTTTTCCCTGGGAAGGCCCCCGGGGGTGCCCTGCATGGCTGCAATATGGTCTGCTCGAGGATTTCAATCGGTTTCCTTTGATTAAATCATCTGTGAGAGATCCGACCTTTAATATACGGGAATCTTCCCATCCTCTGGAAAATTAAAATCCTTTCAGCTGGGAGACTGCTGCACATAATTGCATTACAAATGTCAAGTTCCTGCCCCCTTCTGTCACATTTCACATGCTCATGGACTTCAGCACTGTGTGTCCCAGGGAGCCTTTTCTGTGTCCGAGCTGGGGTCCCGTTACTGGCATCACGGGACAGATGGGACGTTTGGTAGTTAGGCTGTGCACTCTGGTTCCATGTGGGTCGGGGACAGCACTTCCCTCAGGAAGTGGCCGACAGCACTGCCTTCCAGCACAGCACCATGGCTGCTGGGAGTCAGGCGTCCTGTTTTCTACCCAGACCTTTCACCCCTCAGCTTTGCGAATTTAGGACTTAGGGGCTGAGGCTTCCACGTCCAGCTCCCTCTCGGTTTCCTTGGGCCAAGAGCTCCCCTGCCACTAATTATGATGCCAAGTAATTTACAGCTCATGGATTTGTAGTAATAAGACTCATTTCTGGGCTTTGAGGTGAACCAAGTCACTCCTTGTCGTAAAGTTCTTACAAGGTTTTGTCTTTTTCGAGGGAAGTTCGGTAATCACACCAGTGTCACCTTACTCCTGTGGCCCGGAGCAGTGAGTGTCATGCATTTGCTGAATGTCAGGGAAGAGGTGCAATCACACTGCTACCAGCCTGAGCTTGCAGCTTAGCCAAGAATAAGCCGACCTTGATCTGGGTTTTAAAACAAGTCTATCCTCCTCAGATGCTCTGCTTCCCAAAGGCACAAACTGGTGCTGGTTCAACTGGAAAGTAGCATAAGAAACAGGACCTTAAAGATCACGAATTTCAATTTACTTTCATTCAGGTTCATGGGAAAAGTGAGAACACATAAGGCCCTCCCCTGGGAAGGTATTTATAATTCAGCTCTTTTACTCGGTGCTCTTTTTTGACAGCGCACTGGAATTCAGTTGTGGGAATCGCAGGCTTATTCCATCATTAATGAGTATTTATAATACAAAAATATGAGTTTACTTTTTTTTAAGGCCACATGATGCAGGTTTAAAAACTAAATGACAGCATGACATCTGCTACATTCTGGATTACTCTAACTAGATTTCCATCAACTCTAATGGCTCTGGCTCTAATGATCTGGTCCTTTCTTTTCTTCTACTGGTGGCATCTCTGGTCTTCTCAGGGCTTATTGACGCTCCGAGTGAAGACAAGCCAAGGAAAGTGACAGGAGCTAAGGACCTTGGTCACACAGGCTGCTGCTGGTGGGGACGTTGTTATGGAGTGAAAGAGGAGGAGGGAGGCAGGAAGAGGAAGAGGGAGAGAAAGACAGGGAGGAGGATGAGGAGATGGGGAGGAAGGAGGGAGTAGAGAAGGGAGGAAGGGACAGCAGCAGTCACCATGGGCATGGCTACCCAGTGCCCACTCGCGTGTCTCTCTCTCCTGGCAGAATCATTATATCCTGGCTGCCATCCCTGCACCTAGTACTTCCAACTAAACCTGGGAAACATTTTGCTTCATTTTAGATGCCTCTGCTCTCTTGAAGGCCAGCTATTTAGAATGGTTTCAGGCTTTTGACATAGGAAATGATGTTATCACTACAAAATTCACACTTGAGAACCGGGTAATTGAGTTACCAAAAAAATTCAAACAAATCTGTTAATTTAAAAAAATTTTCTTAACATATTAAGTAAGATTATGATTTTTGTATTGGGTCACATGCATAGCTCTCTTGGGCCAAATGAAGCCCTTGAGCCATAGGTTTGACCATATCTGGAAAACACAATGTCTATTTCTTTGCTTTGCAAACTTGAAGAATCTTGTCACAACTTTCTTAGATCAATGGCTGAATAGTTGTTTGAGCTGCATGTTTATTTTACTGTTATGAATTTCAAATCAGTTGGGACACGTAGCAATTGGAACACAACATCTCTCCAGATAATGGGCATGGAAGATGCTTTTTTATTCTATTGTATCTCCATACAAGGGAGAACTAGTCTTATTGCAGCTGTCAGCCAGAAATTCCACATACTGCTAATGGGAAAAGCCTCTGTGTTGATATAGATAGTGACAAAATTATATTAGCTTTGGGCCTTGCAGACTGAGCAACACCTCATCTTACAAAATCTCTAAGAAACTTCAGAGTACAATCTCTGAGTTGCTGCTCCTTCTGACCCGACTTTTTATTCCACGGACTGGAACATTCATTGCATGCATTAAAATACTTTTATTATTTATGAGAGAGAGAGAAAGCATGGGTATGCCAGGGCCTTCTGCTACTGCAAACGAACCCCAGACATAGGCGCTACTTTGTGTGTCTGGCTTTGTTTGAGAACCGGGGAATCAAGTGCAGGCCGTTAGGCTTTGCAAGCATGTACCATTAACCACTGAGCAATCTCTCCAGCTCCGCATTTTCCATAAATCTTTCTTTCTTTCTTTTCTACGCCGTGTTCCCTAAACCATTCCCTGGAGGCATCTGGTATGTTGCACGACTCCGTGTCTAATGCTCATGCTGCTAGTTATGACTGCCAAATGAAAACTTCCGTAGCGACTCTCATAAGTTCATAGGGAACATCCACACGACGGAAGTCTGTTGAGAACAAGCCAGGCTTCCATTCCATGCTTCTTCCGAGAACTAATAACCACCTGCCACATGCTGAGCAAGGCGGCAGAGACAGGTGAGGGGGAGATGACCCGAGGAGAGGGAGGACAGTGCGTGGCTGCTGGTACACACCCCCAAAATTCAGTGATTTTGGAATGGGTTCATTAAATAACACAAGAAATGGGGATTTAATTAAATCCAATTTAATCCAATTAGCTAATGAAGTCCAAGTAACATGTAAAGACTACAATTCAACTTTCTCCTTTCTCAGGCAAGTCCACAGAGGAGCAAACAGCCCATCGACACTTGGGGGAGGGTTAGGATCAGCAGAGAGCAGGTCATGTTCCTACACAGTGCCCACGTTCCTCAGTCATTTAGAAGACCCCACCAAGGAAGGCAGGGTCACAGCTATTAATTTTTTTTGAGAAAGAAGGATGCTAGGAGGAGTCTCAAAGGCCTTTTGCTTCTCAGTGGGTGTCTTCTGTCTCTGAAGTTGGACTGTAAGCCACCAGAGGAATCTCTGGCCTGCTGTTCTGAGGACTTCATTCTTCCTGCCTCGGTGGATGTGCACTCCATGTTGGATGATCAGTTCAGTTGGAAGCATGAACTCTGGAAACTATCTTCCGTCCTCTAGAGCTTCCTTGACTCTTACTTTCCCAGGAGACATGGTTCTGAGCATCCTTTTCTCATCCTCGTCTGTCACTCAGCCTCGCAAGGAGATGCTCTTGTTATGCAGCCTCTGCTCATTTCTCCTCCTTTTAAGCTGATGCTGGGGATGGAAGCCATGCTCAGGTTTCAGAGCTAGAACCAGACAAAGCCTGGCTTGTTTATGGTGCTAAAAAGAATCTAGCATTATGGAGGAAAATAGCCTTCAGGAGTCAGTCATTGTCATTCTATTTAAAGAATTCAAAAATGCTCACAATATAAGCGCTTGGCAATAAGTCTCATTAGTGGTGTTTTGTTTGCCCCGGTGCCCTGATGTCTCAGGTGATTCTATGTGTTTGAAAACCCCATCCGGACACAGTGGTGTCGAGCGTCGGGTTCTCCTTGACAAGGATGTTTAAGTGAGCACACCACACCAAAGAAAATGGCCGCATTAACTTAATGTCCATGACCTCTCTAGCTCACTCTTCACCATATCAACAAAGTCGAAACTTACATGTCGTCGAAGATCAGCTTCTGCCTCTTGCAGTCCCTGTGACCACTGGAGCCTGGAGACCAGGGCTCAGTTTGCGGCCGTGACTTGCTGTGGAGGACGCCATTTTCAGAACTGTTGTGAGTTGGTTTCTAAACAACAATAACACAGGAGTTATTGAGACACGGGTCATTGTCCAACAGAAGATCGTTGTGTTCTATGCTAGAACTGATAGCAGCTTTGTCTCAGTCAAGACATGGGGATTCCAGATCCTTGATCCCAAATTCTGGGGATCACTAGGGTTTGGGTTTGGGGTTTTTTCCGCCCAGATTTTGGGATGTGCATGTATTCATGCACATATATTTTGAGGCATTTTGGGTATAGGACTTGGATCTGAAAATGAAATTCACTGATGCTTCATATATACCACACACATATATTTTGAAAATAGTTTTATATATTATTTTTAACAACTTTCTGATTCATGTTTTACTATGACCTATTATAGGTGCTCATAGAGGTGTGGAATATTCTATCTGTAACTCTGTGTTGATGGCTCAACAAGTTTCAGATTTTGGAGCCCTTTGGGTTAGGGATGCCACACCTGTGCACGTGTTTAGGCCTCAAACAGGGCTTATGCATCTGTTGTCAAATGTAACTCTCACAACAACATCAAAAGGGAATTCTTGGGCTGGCGAGATGGCTCAGTGGTTAAGGTGCTTGCCTACAAAGCCTAATGACACAAGTTCGATTCCCTAGTACCTACGGAAAGCCAGATGCACAAAGTGATGCACACGTATGGAGTTTGTTTGCAGTGGCTAGAGGCCCTGGTGTAGCAATTCTCTCTGTCTCTCTTTAAATAAAAACATTAAAAAAGGGAAGTCTTACCCTCATTCAGAGACTGGAAAGCTGAGGCTTATTCAGCTTCAAATAGTGACTGGGGGCAGAAGCCCAGGGGTTAGGACTCAGGCCTCTATTGTCCCAGTCTGTAGACCAATGGTTGACCTAGTTAAGCATGTACCAGAATCACCTGGAAGCCTGTTAAAAACACAAATTGCTGTGATTTTTCTGGTTTAGTAAGTCTGAGGTTAGGCCTGAGAACCTGCATTTTCTCTCTCCCTTTAAAAAAAAATTTTACATTTATTTATTTATTTGTTTGTTTGGGAGCTAGGCAGATAGAAAGAAAGAATGGGTGTCCCAGGGCCTCTAGTCACAGAAAATGAACTTCAGACACACGTGTCACCTTGATTATCTGCCTTTCCATGGGTATTGGGGAATGAAACCGGGTTCTTAGGCTTTTCAGGCAAGTGCCTTAACGCCTGAGCCATCCATCTCTCCACTCCCTTCTCTTCCTTTTTTGAGACAGGGTCTTGTTATGTAGCTCAGGCTGCCCTTGAACTCATTCATGATCCTCCTGCTTCGGCCTCCCATGTGCTGGGATTATTGCATGCCTGTGAGAATTGCATTTCTATCAAGTTCTCAGACGACACTCATGGTGCTGGCCCGGGAACTAAGCTCTCATACCACCTCGCTGTCTCTGTCCCTCCAAAGATACGTCAGACCATCCATTTATGAAATGGACTAGTTCTCATGAGTTGTTTCTGAATAATAGAAGAAGCCAAGGGGGATCATTAAGAATGACTTAAGATGTTTAAAAGAGGAACATATATCCTCTTTTGAAAAAGTTACAGTCCCCAGGGACATAAGTATTTACATAGCACCTACTGTATGCTAACACATGTACCAAAAAGCAGCTATTTTTCATTATGAAACACAGATTGCTCCCTTTGAAGTAGCTGAATATATACAAATGCTTCTTTAACTATGGACTGATTGCATGCACACATTTTAAGGGTTGTTATGCATGGTCAGGTGCTTAGTTTCTAAACCTGCTCTTAAGTTTTCCCCATGGTGTCCACTTAAAGGGGAAATAGCAGTAACTTGGCCTCTATATCCTGAACGCCTGGCCCTTGTCTACCTACCAGCCACCTTCTCTGTAGGGAGAGAGATGAAGAGAGAGAGTGTGTGTACGGGCTTGTCAGGGGCAGAGGGTCTGGAACTAGAGACGGTCCCAGGAGGAGGCGGTACAGGCTACCAGCTCTTAGCAGCCAGTGAGGCAGTGAAGAGGAGCTCACGGGGTGTTAGCTACAGCTGTGTCCAGAGGGGCTGAGGTAGGGAGATGGATTCAGAGAGATGAAGAGTAAGCCCATGTCTGGCTGTCACCCTGGGGTTGCTGAGAAAGGGGTGGCTGCCCATTCACTGGTCAACAAGGCTAAGTGATAGCCTCACAGATTTTGGCATGGGTTTCAACCCCAGAATTAAATGTGCCACGGGGAAGACATTTTTGTCTACACATCTGGCTTAAAACTCTGAATCTTCTTTGCCTGGGGATAGTGCTACTTTGAGATCTGAAATATTGCCAGGAGGCTTCATAAGCAGAAAAGACTGGGCACTCCCCTCGGGTGGGCTTCATACTCCATTCTCTGTGGGGAGAGGTGAGGAGTCCTCTGTGAGACCTGCAGCATGAGTGTAGACTGTGCTAGCCTAGGAGAGAGTGGGGTCAGGCAGCTTCACTCCGATGTAATTACACAGAAAGGACGGGCATCACGAACCGTGAGGTCTCCAGCGTGAGGCTGCAGCTGGCTGTCTGCCTTGGTCTTCTTGTTGGAAGATGTGAACACGCCGTTGCCATGAGGTCGGCTGGCAGAAGTCACGTCCTCACTGGAGTATTTGTGTTTAGATGCATCAGAGAGGGGGGAGAGGGGAGACCGGAGCATTTTTTCATTTTTATTTATTGGTATTGCCAAGCTGAAAAAGAAATTATAGTAACGGAATGACACACGGCCGGCAGAGGCGAAAAGGTACATGTTTTATATATGACCCGAACTTCCCATTTAAGACCTGGTGGTTGGCAGAAGTTCACTGGGAATTAGGATGCCAGGAGCAGCTTGGTGGCACTGGGCACATAATAACCAATAAACAGATCTTATTCTCCCCAGCAGGATAACCAGTAGTTTTGAGTTAATTGCCATCACAATGTCTAAGAAAAATGACACTTGCATGTCCCGAGTTTTTCATCCGATACTTAACAAGCAACTTTTTATTGAACACTGTGAAGTAATGAGAAAAGTCAACGCTGGTGAACAAGTTCTTTATTTCTTTTTCTCTTTTTTATCTTTGTGTGTATGTATCTATAATGTGTGTGTGTGTGTGTGTGTGTGTGTGTGTGTGTGTGTGTGTGTATTCTCGCATGTGCCCGAGGACCACCTCAGGTGTCAGCCTTTGCTTTTCACATTGTTTGAGGCAGGGGCTCTCGTTCTCTGCTGTGCCCTAGAGGCTTGCTGGCCTGTGAGCTTCTGGGGTTCCGCCTCGCTCCCATCACCGTAGGAGCACTGGGATTACATTCAGGTGCTACTGTGCAGGGCTTGGCTGGATTCTGGGGATTCAGACTCAGCCATCACATTGGTGCGGCAGATGCTTTCACCCATGGAGCCATCTTCCCTACTCTGAAGGGTGTGTGCTATCCAGATAGCCATACTTGGCAGAACAACCTGCAGAGCATGAAGACCTTTCCAATGGCTGAGGTGCTAATAAACACAGAATAAAGCAAGTGCTATTAAAATCACAAGTTTTGATTCCCTGCTGTCATTTTATCTTCAAACAGTTGTCTACTCTTGCATATAATGTTCTCCAAAATCATTCACCGGAAAGGAAGGATCCACACGCATTGTGTTGTGTAATGTGTATCGCCAGGGCTCTCTCCACAATTTTACTTTCTAAAAACAAGTATTGTTTGGGGCAAATACATTAGCCTGAAATAAAGTCAATCACTGATAATTAAAGTTGCTTGTAGAGTCACCTGATGCAGTTCACACAAAAAGGTAAAGTCATTTAATGAAGATTTAGTTATTACTCCTAATGGCACATGTCAGATTATCAGTACAAACAAGCCTTACAGACGTCTCTTCCAAAGTCACATTTCCTTCGTTGGTGGTCAGAGTGTAAATTACAAACACAGGCCTCTAGAACAAATTACAAAATCAAAGTTTTTAACATGATACACGTGTAGATACAATTTCTGGTTCCAAAGCACTGAGTGTCTAACAACTTCAAAGGACTCATCTGGATGAATCAAAAGTTGCCCATCTAGTGAATGCAAGGATGCTGAGGTTGGAGATGGAGATGAAATGTGAGTAAAAAAAGACTTAACTGTAAGTGTCTATGATTTCATAGGTTTATATATTATATATTTTATGTACATAGGAACATAAATTATGGCATTAAGTAAAGTCATAGATTAAGGATTATTCGTTCTTCATCACTGCATTTAAGTTTCCATGTTGAAGTTGATCACAGGAACATTCTGCTGACACTGTGTTGGGACGAGTGGTCCCCTCATCTCTGTGATTTCATTGCGTTGGTGAAAACCCACCGTTGAAGCTCCACACGTAAGCAGAAGGAGCCCTGAACATTCTACATGTGCTGTGTCGGTATCAGAAGTGGGAGGCTCTGCCACGAAGTCTTTGGAGCAACAGACTTTCATTTGTGCCCGTGAACTTGAAGGGCAAAAAGTTACACCTTCACTTTCACCAACCTCACCTCGCACAAGGACCTGCCCTCAGTTACAAATGAGGCAGGAACTTAGCGAATGGTTAAGCTGGGTCATGTCAGCCATACCTGTGACTGTGTCTCTAGGAGAAGTCACTGGTATTTCATGTCATATTACAGATGTTACATCTAGAAATACCACCTGCATTATCACTAGCTACGTTAGGAAGGTTATTTCAATGCATCAATAGCACGTGCACATCTGACTAGATCACATACTAAAAAGGTTGTTTCAGGCATGTCCCCCACACCCATGTTCCTGGAATCTGGGCAGGTATCCTCTGCACAGAGAACTGTGGTGGCTCAGCCCGCCTGTGCAGGTGTCTCCCGCAGGTCGTCAGCATCAAGGTGACCCTGACACCTCAGCAGGTCTGTGCCTGTGCTCTCTCACTCTCCAATTTCTTCTCTGAGTTTTAGTACTGCTCTACATCTTTTCCTAACCTTTCAGTTTACAGTTTTTATGGGTTGTGCTGAAGCATTAATCTTCCCTTAAAAACCCTCTGTGTACATTCCGGGAGAGTGAGAAGTGTTTCAGCAGAGAAAAAGCAGGGTCTGTGCTGAGGTGCTTCTATGACTAATGCTTAGCTACTTGCTTTAATGACTACCTGGGACCTGGCCTCACTAGAGGGCCACTTAGTCATAGAGGGGGGGGTGGGCTGTGCTGTGGGGCCATGTGCAGCCCCTTCAGGAGTCACTGGGTGGCTGCTTGACTTTGGAAACAGATTTTCTTAAAGCCACAATTTTGCATCCCTGAGCTTTAAGTATATCACCTGCAGGTTCCACTCAAAGCAGGCATTTCCTTGTCCTTGTAAGAAGTTTAATGTTCTTATGGGTTTAGTAGGGATCATTAAAACGCTGGCTTGAAAATTTGGTTATTAAGTTTATGGAGAGGAAGAAGTGTCTTTAGGGTGTGCAAAACTGTATGTTCTGGGTAAATGGTCTTTGGTTACAGAGAAGGGCTTGGCATGGCTCTTGGGAACCGTGGAATGAGGCTTACGTTGTACGTAGGTATAAGTCCTCAGTTAGTCAGAGGAAACAGTCCTTCACACCCAGAAAATCTGGTTCTCGCACCACACGGTCCATGACTTTCAGACCCAGAGTCCCCTCCAGCTCAGCCCCGCCTTCCACACTGACCTGTTGATGTTCATGCTGCACAGGTTCCCAGACAAGAGGCTATTGGTGCAGGCAGCCAGTCGAGAGGAGCTCTCTTTCTCTCCCTGGGCCTTCTTCACCTCCCTGTAGTCATCTTCGTTGTCACACTGAGTGGGAATAAGCAGAAGCCAGTTACCTTTAAATGCCAAAGGGTTCCAGTGAGCTCCAGGGCACTGCCCGTCAGAAAGGGAGGCCTCCCTGGAGGCGCCCGTCACCTGGCTCCTCTGGAACATGGCTTGAGCAGCAAAACCCCGGATGCAGGTTCCCAGGCAGCTCCTCACTGAACACGGAGGAGACAGTACGTTTACAACTGCAGCTTAGCGAGGAGAAAGGCATCAGGTCACAATCCAAATCTGGGTGATGCAAGCTGCTTAGGATTTAGCCTTGCAGAGCAGACCTGCTCTGCCTTCACTGCAGCTCAGCGTCACTTACCTCGCCATTTCTTAGTCTTAGAATAAAGCACAGAAAGTGTGCACTGTCAAGCTTACTGGGGCAAGAGTAAGCAAGCCAGGAAGTTCAGTTAGGAATATTCCCTTTCCAGCTCTCCTAGGGGACGGCAACCTTCCCTCCCTAACACCTCACTACCTGGACCAAGGCTGGGAAATGAGTACCTCAACTTTGCCCCTTCCTGTGCCTGGACCTAGCTGGGCCCCTTCTGGGGACAAGAGCTGAGGGGGGAGGGAAGGCTTCACAGGGCCATGAGGCTAGTGGTCCAAAGAGCGGGCCGAACCGCCATGCAGGAGCAGGTGGGAGGAGGGACTGTAATGCTCCATCACTCAAAGCTAAAAGGAAGCACTGACGTTAGCAGCCCCAACACCAAACTCTGCAGGGCGCTGGTAGCTGCGGCCTTGGGGAGGGAAATGGTCAAGTCGAGATTTGCGATCAGGCCAGTCAACTCCAAGTGAACACTCTTAGTGGAGATCCACCACAGGGTCCCCTGGAGACAAAGGGGCAAGGGTGGTCGTGATTCTGCTGGGATCTCTCCATATGTACCAAGAGCAAGGGCGGGAGCTGCCCTCTCAAGATACTTTCCCTGTGTTCCAATTCTACTTTGTAGGGTTAAGATATTTAATGTCAGGATGTGAAGAAACACGTTCTTGGTCATTTATCATGACTTTCCTTGCTGGTCATGAAGGTGCTTGACACACGGAGGAGACTCTATGCCCTCTTCTTATACCCTTCAAAATAAAGGATACCTTTATCTCGGATAAGAAAAGGCAATGTACCTTACTACCCAGTCTCTCTCTCTCTCTCTCTCTCTCTCTCTCTCTCTCTCTCTGTGGTTTTTTTTTTTTTGTGGTAGGGTCTTGTTCTAGCCCAGGCTCACCTGGCCTTGAACTCGTGGCGATCCTCCCACCTCTGCCTTCTGAGTGCTGGGACTAAAGGCTTGTGCCACCTCGCCAGCACCAGTATCTCTTGATAAACAATTTGCAAAGTGGTAGAACCACGTGTCACTTTTCTCTGGCTAGACCAGGAAACTGGAAATGCGACACAAACCTCAGGCTGACACCTTATTTGTTGTGAGACGTTGGGCCAAACACCACACAGATGTATCTCTACTCCTCAGACCTACATAACCTCTTCCAAGTCCTTTAGGCTCTCTGGGCCTTAGTTTCCTCACCTGTAAAATGAGAATGCCAATATTTGCCTCGTAAAGCAAGGCCTGGAGCCTGTATCAAACAGTCAGAACGGCACTCCTCCCAGGGCCATCTGTGCATGTCAACTGCTGTTGATGATGACTTTGCCCTTCATTTGGGACCATCCGTGGGCATTGTAACTTTTGGTTTGTTACCAATTTTGTTTCTCCACTGTGGTTTTGAAGATCCAGCAACAGGAGGGGGTTAAAAACCTCCAAATTATGCTGAAGGTACTCCCAGCTCCGAAACCGTCACTACTGGCCACCCTGGCTCTGCTTGCAGAGCAAGCTCTTTCATCCCCGCCTTCACCCCTCCTGCCTGTTCATCCAGGGCCTCCGGGTCTGATAGGTCCTCCAGATCAAAGCCCTGCCCCCAGCTCCTTTTCTCCACGGACCACTCCTGATCATTGCGAGGCGAGGAAGCCTCTGACTCCACAGGCCAGCCCAGGGGCATCTGTACTGGTCTTCCCCTAGGCTGTTGGCTTCTTAGGAGGAGGATGATCACACCATCAATGCACCCTCCCAGCCAAGAACGGGGTTCACCATGTGTTCAGTTTGGTCACGCTTAACGTGCGTCCACTCGCTGCCTGCACAAGCGTTTTCGTAGGCGGAGGGACAGAGCTTACAGAGCAGGGACCGGGGAGGCGTTGTTCCTGGGGGTCTCAGCTAAGATTACGGGTCTGGGATCCGCAAGCGACCCTGCAGCCGTGCGGCCTACGCTCCTCGCGGCCTACCTGGGCTCCACCTGCAAGAGAAAGGGGGGCTCTCCAGGCCTACCTTGCGTTTCCTCTTGGATTTGGGCAGAGTCTTTTCGGCGGCTGCGGCTGCCTCGGCGTCCTCGGCTGGCTCGTGGGGCAGCTGTTCTGGGACCCTGGCCAGGAGGGACAGGTCGATCTTGACCCACAGAGCTCGGACCTCGTCGCTGTCCTTCAGCGGGGACAGAAGCTCGTTGCGGCCGAAGGGGACCAGCGTGTAGAACTGCTCCTCCAGCTCCCGGGCGATGTCCCCGGTGGTCCTGGCGCTGATGGAGCCCACGGGCGCGCGGGGCCCGGCCTCCTTCGGCCGCGCCTCGGGCTCCGACTCCAGGTCCGAGCCGGAGGACGACGACGACGACGACTCGGTCTCGATGAACTCCTTGGACTTGGGGGCGACCCGGCTGGGCCCCCGCGTGCGCCTCTTCTCGCCGGGGGCCGCGGGGGCCGCGGGGGCCGGGGCGCGCGGCTCCTTGCGGGGGCCGCTCCTGCCGCCGCCGCCCGCGGCTCTGGCTCGGGGGGCCTCCGGGGGCCCCGCCGCGGCCGCGGGCTCCTCGGGCCGGGGCCCCGGGGCGCCGAGCCGCGGGGGCTTCTTGCCCGCCGGCCTCCGGGCGGGCGCGCCGTCGGCGGGCGCGGCCTTGGGCTTGGCCGCCTGGCCGCCCGGGGCCTTGCTGGCCGTCCGGGGCCGCGGCTCCTCCCGGCGGTCGCCCTGCAGCTCCCGGTCCCGCAGGCCGGCCGCGCAGGCCTCGGGCGGCTTCGCGCAGGCCGGCGGCCCGTCCTTCACCGGGGGGAAGCCGGGGGTCCCCTCGGGGCCCTGGCTGTCGCTCTGGATCCGAGCCGGCGGCTTGTGGGGATTGACTTTGTTGAGCCACTTGTCCAACTGCCACTTGGAAGAGGCGGGTTCGGCCTGAAAGCAGAAAACCAACAAGCAGCTTTGAGGAAGGCCTCCGGCCAGGGGCCCTGTCCTCCGGGCGCGCAGCCAAAGCACAAAGGCCCAGGAGCGAGTGGAAATGGAGGCCTTGGGGTGGGGGGCCACCCTCGGCCCCAAGGGTGCCACTTAATGCCAAGGCGGTAGTTGACTCCACTTGAAAGAACAGGGAGAACCGACGCCAGCAGGCCTTCCAAAATAAAACAAGCAGGATCTGAGGACATCAGGGGGCCAGAGCCACCCC
>PVHP010001747.1:0-77475 GCA_004024765.1 Zapus hudsonius | reverse complement strand
TTGAGGTAGGGTCTTGTTCGAACCCAGGCTAAATTCTCTATATGTAGTCTCAGGGTGGCCTTGAACTTACAGCGATCCTTCTACCTCTGCCTTCTGAGTGTTGGGATTCAAGGCATGGACCTCCATACCCGGCTGGACCTTTGGTTTTATCATTTTGTCTATCTGTTTTAATTTCTACTCATGCAGAACTATTCCAAGCTAGTTTTGTTTGTGCTTGTATGCTGCTCAGTTAAGGTGTGTTCTGTATTTTTCTCCTCCTGGCTCACTATTGTAATCTCTCTACTACTTTCCCCTGCACAACTTTTAATTTTCCTCTTTGCAATCTCCCACATTCTCTCTTCCTTATTTTCCCCTCTTTATTCTCCATAACTATAGCCTTCCACAGCCTCTACAACCTCTACAATCTGCGGAAACTAACATTACCCCAAATTCTCTCTGCTAGATACTTGTACCACTTCTCTCATTTTCAAAGTTAATTGTAGTCTTCACACCAACTCACCCTGCATTGCTTCCATTTCTAAGTAACGAAAACCCTACGAGACTTCACATCAATCTTGTTCATTTACTCATCAACAATTATGAAAGTCAAAAGGAACACTGCTTGCTAGTAGGGCATTTGCATAGCAGGCATATCCACTGGACTGGGTCACTCCTGCTGTTACTCTGAAAATTATATAACAGCCACATCTGACAGTTTGAGATCTTATCCTGAAGGTATAACTTCTGATCGACACTTCTAAGAACTAGAAAACCCAAGCACTGAAATAACTTGAGATACAAAAAATTTCTATGCAATAATAAAAAAAAAAATATCAAGACAACATGACTTCAAAAATTATAAATCCAAAAGTAATAGCATCCAGTGGGACTAAATTAAATGAAATCTCAGAGAATTCAAAAGAATGATTATAAATACTCTCAAAGATATCAAAAAGACAATCAAATGAAGCAGAGAAGAAAACAAATTCCTGAAGGAGAACACAGGAAATCAACTTAATGAAACAAGGAGGAAGATAAAAGATATGAGTGAGAAAATAGAAATACTGAAGAAACACAAATCTGAAATGTAGAAAGTCTCGCCAATAGAATAGATCAAGGAGAGGACAGAATATCTGAGCTTGAAGACAAGGTGGAACATCCAGAACATTCCAACAAAGAGAAAGACAAACTAATAGGAAGGTATGAATGGGAACTTCAAGACATTTGACACACTATGAAGAGCTCAAGCTTAAGGGTGCAGGGTGTAGAACAAGGGGAGGAATTTCAATCTAAAGGCATAGTGAGTGTTTTCATCAAACTCATAAGAAAATTCAAAATAGGGAAAGAGATACCAATGCAGATACAGCAGGCATTTAGAACACAAAACAGATAAGACCAGAAAAGAAGCTTCTCTTGCCGCATTACAATTATAATATGCTGAATATGCTAATCATAATATACTAACACAGAGACCATAGATAATATATTGAAAGCAAGAAGTGAGAAGCACCTAGTCACCTATAAAGGCAAGCCCATCAGGATAACAAATTGCTCAACACATACTTTCAATGATGAATTCCAGGTTCTGAAGAAAACAACTGCCAACCCTGACGACTATACCCAGCCAAACTACTGGTCCTACCTGAAGAGAACCAAGAACTTTCTATAATGAAACAGGGTGAAGGAGAATATGGCCATAAAGCTCTACAGAAAATACTTGAAGGGATCTTTTGGTCTGAAGCAAAGGAAAAACACATGCATTAGGTCACAGGAAAGACTAAGCCATGTTCCAACAATAGTTAGTACAGGAGAAAAACAGGAGGCACCAAATGTTACAGAGTCAAGAGGGTGACAGGAACAAGCGCACATACACCTTTAATGAATAAGAACTCCTAATATCAACGGCCTCAATGGACCAAACGAAAGAGACAGACTTGCAGCCTTGCCAACTGGATTTAAAAGGCTTCTGTCTGTTGCTTCCAAGAAACTCACCTCTCCATAAAAGGCAGACACTAGCTTAGGGTGAAAGGATGGAAAATGGTATTTCAAGCAGATGGGCCTAGGAAACAAGCAGCTGCTCTAATATCTTAGAGAATAAACTTCAAACCAACATTAGTGAGAAGAGATAAAGAGGGCCACTTTATATTGATTAAGGGAACCATCCAACAAGAGGACATTGCAGTTCTAAACATACACGCGCTCTCTGTGGTCTGACTCAGTTGGTGGTTACACAGCCAAACACACCAAGGGGTTCGGCATCGCTGGGAACTGTGGGACCCGCTATGGTGCATCCCTCTGAAAAATGGTGAAGGAAATTGAAATCAGCCCGCACGCCAAGTGCACCTGCTCCCTCTGTGGCAAGACCAAGATGAAGCGCCGGGCTGTGGGCATCTGGCACTGCGGCTCCTGCGGGGCCTGGACCCGCGACACGACTTCTGCGGTCACAGTCAAGTCTGCCAGCAGAAGACTGAAGGAGCTGAAGGACCAGTAGGAGCAAGAAGCACGATCATCTGAGACATCCATAGCCTGCAATCAGTGGTTAATTTATATAACAAAAAAAGACATATATGCACCGAACATGAGCGTGCCTGAGTTCATTAAACAAATACTACTAGATATCAAGTCACAGATGATCCCAAGTGCAATAGTAGTGGGTGACCAGGACTCAGGGAACCGAGCAGAAAAGGAGGCGGGAAGATTGTAAGAGCCACGGTGGGGGAGAAGATCCAGAGACATGGCCCCCTCAGCAACAACACACAAAGGGGGAAGGAAAAAATAAAGAAAGAAAACCTGGCTCCCTCTGGTGCAGTTCATAACCTCTCTCCTATGGACAGATTCAGAATGCGCACCAAGGAAGGACCCCAGTGGGTAGGGGACAGAAAGGAGGGAGAGGGGGACACCTTCTCAAGATTTGCTCATATAATGTATATACTTATCCATAATAACGATATGAAAACAAAATAAATTTAAAAATTAAATAAAAAGACTGACTTCAATACCACACTCTCACTAATTGATGAGTCATCCTGGCAAATAATAAATAAATAAGTAAATAAACAGAGAAACATCTGGATTAAATGATGTCATAGAACAAATGACCTAACAGATATCTACAGAACATTCCATCCAAATGCTGCAGAATATATATTCTTTTTAGCAGCACATGAAACTTTCTCTAAAACAGATCATATATTAGAACACAAAGATAGAACTGGAAAAGATTTTACAAATGAGGTAACCCAGGCTCAGAAAGTCAAACACTGCATGTGCTCTCTCATATGTGGATTTTAACTTCAAATGCTTAGATTTGTATATGAGTTGGAGTAAAAGTAGTAGAAGCCCAGATGCTTGAAAAGGGACCATGATAGGGAAGAGAGTGTAGATTTGAATTAGCGGGGAGCTGGGGGTGAAATGCTTGGGGGAGGGGACCGAGGAGAAGAGGGGGTGGGAGGAGGGTTCATCAAAATTTAAGATATTATGAATAAGCCATATGAAAACCTACTTCTTCACAGCTAATAATATATATGTTAAAAAAAAAAAGGTCTGGGCGGAAGTATCCTGTGGAGGTGGCTAATGCTGTGCCCAGAAGCCATAGATTATATTATTAGAAAAACTTCAGTGCCAGGGGTGGGATACCTTCCAGCAGGTCGTGGGCCACGGGGATTCCCGAGGCCCCCAAAACATTACAGGCCATTCTCAGGCTCCTGGATTCCAACCAGAACTAGATAGTAAGACCCTATTGCTGAAGACCCCAAATGCTTGGGCTGGAAGAACCTTCCCTGTTGACTAGATGTCATGCTGTTGAACAGACCTAAGCAACCTGCTGTGGAAGAAAGCCATCAACAGTGTTAACCAACAGTGGACCTTACAGGCCTTATGGCCGCCACCCAGGCCAAATGTACCAGTGGTACAATGGTGGCATGTCTGTTTTTTGGTGAACCAAATGCTCTCTGATTGGATCTGAAGCCTGTTCCATGGGAGGGAATTCCTGCCTGGCACTGAAATCCTAACCAACATCCTATGGTTGGGGGGGTTTACAAGCCCTTGGGGGGACACTACTACTGTTGTCTGGCTAAGTGGATTATTCTGCCCATAAAACTGCCCTTAACTACTTATGTTTATGCCCATCTATTAATGCTACTCTCACTTGTGGTAAGAGAAGCTTCTCTTTTCAGATCTCAGTGACTCGGAAGACTCAACACTCACCAAAGTGCTGAGAAGTGGAGTGATCAGCATTAAATGAGACATCTCCATGCTACAGCTAATAATATATACATTAAAAAAGAAAGTTTGGGCAGAAGTATCCTATGGAGGTAAAAAATGCTGTGCCCAGAAGCCATATATTTTTATTAGAAAAAATCACACTCTCCAAGGCTCAGGGACCATTGCAAAGTTGTGGTAGAAAGAATGTAAGAACCAAAGGAAGGGAGGAGTGCTTTCAATACTGTCTTCCAGGCACAAGAGGCCATGGTATCCATGGCCTCACCGTGGCTGACGCTGCTGCCTTCACAAGACCTGCATAACAGTTGGAAAAAATGACGACATCAGGATAGAAGAGATTTGCTGGAAAGAAGGGATTCAGTGGAGGGGGAAAAGGGAGGGAGATCATAATACACTGTCTATACATACGGATCTTGTCGACGAAGTCAGGATGTAGGGGACAGCACTGTGCCTCCCCTAGCCCATTCCCAGGACATTTGGGCGTTCATCAGTATACGGTGATCTATATCCATTCAGATAGAGTTGTAATTGTACATGCATTCATAAATTTGAGATTCCACGCAACTTAAACTGGGACATAACTGTTTGAAGGCCGTGCACATTGATGATTCATTTTTTGGTGAAATTGAACACTTTGGGGGTAATCTATGAACCCAAGAAATAATTAGCAAATAAATAATAAGGAGAAGGCCAGTGGGCCATTGGAAGCTGGCTTGCTTGGCAGGTTTCAAAGGATCGAGTGTGACATGTGCGCACCAGCCCCTGACATAGTCCATCTTCAGCCTGCTTCTGTCATTCTGTCAGAAACTTTCAATATGAAGGTAACCATGGAAACCTTTCTTGTAGGCAGTCTTGCACAGGTTTTAAACTCTGGCCCACAGATGAGCTCAGGTGGAAGGGGTGGGGAATGGCCTGAAACAGAATAGGAAGTGGGGGTTGATGTATCCTTTTTCCTCCTAGAAGGCGTTCATAGTTTTGAGTTGAGTCTGTAAGGATCTGTGCTTAAAAGAAGTTAAAATCAAGATTTTACAGGGAGTATTCTTAGTAAAGGTCCTTTTATGCAACCCAAGGATTATTAGTAAAAAAGAGGTCTATTGAGATGTATAAAACTTCAGCCAGAACATTTCCCATGTGTGACTCTAAATGACACGAGGAAAACATTGTAAAGGCTCAAGACGATCTCCTTTCCATCTGTGTGGCCTGTACTCATTTCACTCACTCCAGCCTAGAAGGCCTTGTGCAGCTAAGGCCTGTCTGTCGGTCTGTCTACCCATCCACATAGCCTCACATGCTCGGCAAGCTCCAGCCCCTCCCCTGAGCTTCACACTTCAAACTTGATAGAAGTTGAGAGTCAGTTCTGCCAAGGAAAAGAAAAAAATGTTTCTAATAAGCCGGGTGTGGTGGCGCACGCCTTTAACCCCAGCACTCGGGAGGCAGAGGTAGGAGGACCTCCGTGAGTTCAAGGCCACCCTGAGACTACAGAGTGAATTCCAGGTCAGCCTGATAGAGCGAGACCCTACCTCGAAAAACCAAAAAAAAAAAAATGTTTTTAATATAAGAAATTCCAAAGCCTCCTGATGTATTGAGATTGTTTTCCAACAGTGAGGTGCACACTGAAAGCAGCGCTCTAGGAGGGCTGTGTCTGAGCCACCAGGGTGCTGGCCAGGGCAAAGCTTTGGGAGATAGACGGAATTCTGGCTCTTAGGCATGAGGGGGCAGAGCCAGCAGGAACCAGCGTGCATTACCACCACTGGAGGGGTGGCAGGAAGCACAGACGTCCTGCTGGTTGCCCCCAGACAGCGACACTGACGACCCTGTGGCTTGGTGGTGGCGATGGTGGGAAGAAGCCAGGGTAAGGATCTGTGTGTGCTCTTGGGATGGGATGGCTGTGCTGGAACAGGGTGCGGAAGGGAGGCGGCCCGCTCGGCGCCCTCTCAGGGAATCTGGTCTTTGACGTCACGGCTTGGCTTTGTGTGTTTTCATGTCACCAAAAGAACCAGGGCTCCAGAGCAAGATACGAAGGAACAGAAAGAAACCAGTTCAGTCCTTTAATCCCAAATGTTTGGGACCAGACATGTTTTGGGCTTTATGTTTATTTTTAGATTCTAGAATATTTACATATATATGTGTATGTCTTAGAGACAGGACCCAAATCTGCATATGAAATTCATTCATGCTTCATATACATTTTATATACATATCCTGATAAATTTATAAAGTATGTTAAATAGTTTTGTACATGGAACAGAGTTTCAGGGTGTGGGATCTTCTGGCCCCAAGTTAGCACTCAAGAGGTGGTGGATTTTGGAGCATTTTGGATTTCTAATTTTTGGATGAGGGAAACACAGGTTCTTTTTGTATTTCTAAGTTGTTATATGTAAATTCTGGATTCATACTGGCTTCTCCAGAGAAGGGGAGGAAGGGACCCTACAGAGCAGACCTGGTCCAGACTGCAATGGCTCTCAGAAGGGGACGGGGAACCTTGTCTTCCCCAGGGGGAGCTGTGAGGGCCTGAAAGGCAACTTCATCACAAACATCCAAGGCTTCTCAGGTTGTCATGTTGTCTCCATTTTCCTCATCTATGTGACCAAGGGAGATCAGCTGCCCTAAGGAAGGATCTGGAAAGTGGGCTTACGAGCTTGCCTCCACCCAGAGCCTCCTCTCACATGAAAGGACAAGCAATCTGCAGCCCAAACACAGCTGCGTGTGGGAAGAATCGCACTGGAACTTCCTATTGGGCCATTTACGGTGAATACCGATAGAATTGAAGATACTTAGGATGGCCCCTTCCTGATGTGCTCAGGGTCGCTTCCTCTGCACTTCACAGCTGAACAAAGCAGTCTCAAGTCTCATTTTCAACACATCGTTAGATCACATTCCCTTTCTCCAGGACCTACAACAACCTCCAATTGCCTCTTCAACACAATCCAAATTCCCAGGGGCTGGCATTCAAGGGCCATTCTCTCAAAATCGTTGGTCCCTGCTGGAACACCTACAGTTTGGTGACCGCTTTGCATATGTTACCTAATCGAATCTTTACAGATAAAATACGATCTCCTTAATGTGTAGATGAGGCTCAGGCGTTGATACGCCACACCAGAAACACCTGCCTGCCTGGATGTACAGACCAGCTTCTCTCGCTACTGCCTCCCTTCTTCCCACACTCTCTGATATAGTCCATTCCTTCGAGAAATGCCAGTCCTCAGCCTAAAATGAGAGCGTTAGGGTCTCCTTTTCAGAGAAAACGAAGCCTACAAACAATGTCTGCCTCTGTTACATCCAACGCTGTTGTTTTTAGTGTCCATATTTGTCTCACAAGTTTGTGCCCGTGGCTTTAACAAAGCCCTGTCTGCTCTGGCCAGGACTACGTCTCATTGCTTTATTTCCTTGCATCTTCCATACTAGGTGGGGAGCTGACTGTGCGGCTTTTGCTGTCAATGAATGAGCTGTCATCTGTTCCTCACAACCACCTCACGGATTAGGCGGGAGAGCAATGGCTGCCACCCTGAGGAAGCCGAACTGAGCTAAGTGGTCATGCACAGAGGAAATCTAGCCCCCAGCGCGTCCCGTGAAGCCCCATCTCTTGAGCTGAGCACTGGGGTTTCCAGCCAGGGCTTCTGTTTGTTTTCTGGATGGCTGCTTTTTCTGTCTAAGCACAGCTTTCCTCCCTGGCCAATCCTGTCTGATTCACATCCTTGCTTCATCTATATGGCAGCCATGCCCCTGAGCACCAAGGGGCCTGAGCATCCCTAAGCAAGAGGCCTCACATTTCTGCTGATTTTAAAGAATGGCCTGCTGCAGCATTTTCTAAACCCTGTTCATGGATTCCTTGTGGAAGGTGGCCATGATCAGGCTCATTTGGGAAACACTTCCATGGCAAAGGCAGTTTGGGCTAGGAGGTATCCTATGTAAAGAAATGGCTTAAAACTTATTTTACTCAAGACCTTGAATGATGTGATCAGGGTCATTTTCTAAGGACTCTGGCAAGCCTGGGACAGGAAGCCCTGTGTGCTATCGTCAAGGTTATAGCTGTGTGGGGAGCAGCTTCCACCTCTGTGAAGTGCTGGTGCGAGAGGGTGCACGTACCTTGCCAGGAAAATCCACGAGGGAGGGCTCAAGTGACAGACTGAGGCTGAGAGCAGCTGAGCACACGCTTGGACCCCGACAGAGCTCTTCTGAGCTAGCTTGCCAACCTGGCCTGACCATACAGAACCGTTCCTAGAAATCTCAGTAGTGTCCAGTGGGGTTTCCAAGAACTGTAGAATTTAGGAGCCAGAACCTGAGTGTTTCCTCCTTTCCTTGGTCAGGCTTATCTGCTTTAAGGCAACACTATCTGGTCTGAGCATGGAATAAGGTGTGAGGCAATCAGAAGCTTGCCCGTCACATGGCACTCAAGACATAGGGTCCCTGCTGTCGTCAAGGTGACCTGGGCGGCTCCATTAGAGGGAAGCAGGGTCTTGCTGCTGCCCATTGCTGTGATGTTCATTCTGCAAACCCCATTTCGTTCCCAAGATCAGCACAAAGGCATATGGTTGTGCTATGGCTAACGCATCATTTGCTGCTGGCCAGCCACCCTGGTGTTAGCACTGTCTTGGGACTGAAAGAGACTCCCGTCCCTTCCTCACTTCCTTTTGTGGCACTGGGAAGCAAACCCAGAGTCTTAACCATGCTAGGCAAGTGCTCTACTACTGAGCTATAGCCTCAGTTCTCAGTTATTTTTTATAACCCAATATTCTGGAATTTCTCAGCAAATGCATGAGTGAGCATTAATAACACCCGGTTACTTCCCTTATTCCATTCAACCACTTGCCATGATGTATACTGACTGTCAACTGCACAAGACCCAGAATCTAGGAAACAAGCCTGTGTGTGTGCCTGTGAGGGATTATCTTGGTTAGGTTACTTGAGAGGGGAAGGTCTGCCTTCACTGTGGGTGTCACCATTCTGTGAGCTGGCCTCCTGGCAGTACAAGAAGGAGAGAGCTGGCCGAGCACCAGAACTCATCCATCTCTACTCGCTGACTGTGGGCACAATGTTAGCAGCTGTTTTGTGCTGCGGCCACCGAGACGAACCGTAACCTGGAACTGTAGGCCAAAGAACCCCTCCTCCCTCAAACTGATTTCGGCCAGGCATTTTGTCCAAGCAATGAGAATAAATTCTAAGAAGCGTTAGCTCTGTAGGTCAGGAGCCTCTCCTGTCATATTACTGCTGCATTCCCAAGCCAAATGCTCTCTGTGGCTGGTGCCACGGGGGCGTTTGTTGAACAAGCACCGAATGAGTGAGTGAGTGAATGAATGATAGGGAGGAACTTAAGTTTCTGGGAAAAAGCCAGAGTTACGGCTTCTCTAGATGAATGCTTCTTTCACCTTAAGTAGATGGACAGTGACAGGCATCGAGCTGGACAGAGAGGCAGGACGTTTGTGGAGAGAATCTGCTGGAGGATGAACAGCTCTGCCGCAAGGCAGGAGGCTGCTGAAGAGAGAAGGGCTGCAGGGAGATCAAACAAAAGCCCTTGCTTTCTGGGAAACACAACCATTCCAGGTACGAGGCCGGCGTCTGTCTGCTGCTCGGTGCTCCCTTCTGGAGCTGGACTTTGCAGAGTGGTGGGGGGAGGGTTTGTCTTCACGTCAGCAAATTTAGAAATTTCGCCCCCAAGATGGTACAGAGAGTTGTAAGCAAACTATCAGTGTCACCATCCACGATAATATCAAACATTTATAGACTCGGGACAAAATTGTTTTATTCAGTCTTTAGAAACCGAAGCCTGCCCTTCTATCTCCACAGATCTGAGAAGCTGGCTCTCTGCCCGCCCCCAAGAATCTTTGTGCTCTGAATTACTGTTTAATTTCCCCTTCTACTTAAAGTAGAAACAGCAAGAGTTTTTATTGGTACCTTATAATGTTTTATACGAGGCAACTAAATCTTCCCCTCAGATACTGATCACAGCTGTAAAAGGTTTCATTATTATTTGTAGGTGGATGCTAATTTTTCCTTTTAGATTTTCACAAAGAAAACACAGTTAGGAAGATTTTATTAATATTTATAGCTCTTGTTCTTCTGACCCATGACAAGCTGCAGAAAGGTAAGAGTCTAAGCATGGATAATGCATAAAACTCCTTCCCTGTGATTTATGGGTGGCCACACTTCCCAGGGAAGAACTCCCCTGCCTGGTTACTGCCTGGGATGACCCTCGGGGAGATCCCAGCCATAGGGTATTTCCCGTTAGTAATGCTTATAGCATATGTGGAAGTTTCTGGAAGTCACACAGAGATTTCGGGCCAGTAAAAACGATGCTTTGTGCTTGAAAGGAATCGGTGTCATTAGGAGCCTAGGTGGACACGTGTGGGGAGACGGCAGAGCCCCAAGCTCCCAAAGCGCTTCCATCTTGCTCCAGGCTGGGGTGCTTACCTCGGGGCTGGAGAAGTGGGCAGGCCTGGCGCCCTCGCTCTCGCTGGAGCTGCTCTCCGTCTCCGAGTCCGATCCTGAGCTGCTCTCGGAGTCACTAGAGGAGGAGCTGCTGCTGCCGCTGCTGCCGCCCTTGCTGGACGGCCCGGAGCCTCTGCAGTTGGCCTGCTGGACCACGGCGCTGCCAGCCCACCGGCCAGGGAAGGAAAGGGAAAGAGAGCCGAGTGAACAAATAGGAACCCGCAGCAGGCTGCCATCCTGGCAAAGGAAAGGGGTGGCGGGGCGAATCGCGTCTGTCAACCAGGACCTGGGCCCAAAGCAACCAAAATTAGACCCAGAAATAACCCTGGGAGGGAACAGCGCCCCGGTCGCTGGGCACTGGCTAAGGGGGGGCCACTTGAGAAGGGTTGGTGGGAGCAGCTTTTAAAATGCACCCCTCAATCCACACGGAGGCAAGAAAGTCCCAAACCTTGAACTATTTTGCAAAGCGTCAGAGGTTTTTGCCTCAAAGGAAAAAGTATGATGGAAGGGTTAGGAGGAGAGTTGTCAGGCAGGGTTTTGCGTTCAGTGTTTGTGGCCTGTCGGAAGTTTCCAGACTTTGAGAAGCCAAAGCGTCTTGCTTCAGTTCCTATGCATTGTAGAGCCCAGTGCTGTGGTTATGGAGGACCAGACAAAGGCCTTAAATAGCCCTTGTTTGAGTTCAAGGTCCTTCACAAACGTCCTTTTACACGCTCTACACTTTAAAAATCACAGTGCAATGCTTTGTAGAACCAGCATTTACTTTTTACAAGATGTTTACATGCATGCTGAAATTTGATACCAAGTCCTAATATACTCAAAGACAACAGGGAAAAATTGATCCACGCTTTCAAATGGCAATTCATTAGCCACAAAAATTCAAATAGCACAGAGCCACCCAAAGAGTGTTTAAGTCAAAAAGAAAATTTCAGTACTCACATAATATTCAACATCTTCCAAGTCCTCTATTAACTGAACTGAAACACATCTGGATGTGTTCTTTTGAGGTCAAGCTCACAACCCAGAAAATGCTGGTCACTTTTAAAATGTTGAATCAGCAAAAAAAAAAAAAAAAATAAAAATCTGTGTGTCACTTCTGTGACTACTGCTTTAACAGGACTGGACATTGGAGAAGGCTGAGGCTGGGAGCTCATTAGGGTTTACGGTCTCAAGTGCAAAGCAGCGGGGACAAGGTAAAGAGCTCTTTTCACCCATCCTTTAAATCTCTGACAAATGCTTTGCCTACGGGTAGAGCCTCGTAAATCCCCAGTGTGAGGGCTGGGAGGAGGGAAACAGTCATTGGAGTCTGCTTCTCTTGTGAAAACCACAAGACAAGAAACGCTGTCTTGTGGAGAATCTGGCAATAAAACACACCTTTTGAACGGCAGGGTTAGGGGAAGGCTGGTGTGGACATTACCTCCCTACTGGTTTTCATTTCTCCCCAGCAATGCCACACTCCATCCGCATTATCTGCCTGAATTCTTCCACAGACGAGAACATCTGCAGGTTCAAGCTCTGTCTGAGCTGCAGTGATTTCGTTTCCAGCCTATCACCGGTGTCTGGTATTAAGGGAGGAATCCAGGATTTTGAGACAGAGGAGGGGAAGGATAGTTCATGCTCAAGGGACTGAAATAGTTCTCCTCTTATGAATGAGAAATCCATCTTCCTGTTGGCTGAACGGTGATGGATACTATCAATGGAATTGTAAAAAAAAATGACATAGAGGCTGCCAAAATGAACATCTGGGATCCACATTAAAAAGTTTGTTGGTAGGCAGACACACAGACACACACACACAAAAAGAAAAAAAAGAAAAGAAAAAGAAAAGCAACAAATGACCCAGAGGTTCTTGTGAGAGGATGGTGAGAACAGATGGATGAAGGAATGTGTTGCTCTCCACACACGGGGAAGACATTTGTTGGCGATTAGGACATTAAGCTGAAAAACACCATTATGATTATTTTTATAAAACGGCAGTCAATGGCCTCGATCAGTCCCTTCTACCAGCTTGCATTCCTACTGCACAGTGTGGATGGGCTTTGAGTGTACAGCAGAGTCAGGACCATGCGTGGAATTCCTTGTGGCTTGCACTGCAAGTGTCTGCTGTCATCCAGAGAGCAACACTTTAATTTCTGGGAAAATGCCCATTAAGCATCGACCACGTTGCCCCTGCCTTTATGACTGTCCTGTGGATATGAGGCAGAATCTCTGATCTGAATTAGGTTGGCAGAAAAGCCTTATACTTTTGTTCTTCTCACTTGAATTGACTTAAAACGACACATTTCCTGGCACAGCTATCATTTGTTCCTAAAGCAGCTGAGGGTTCCCAGGCTCAAGATGCCTCTGGGGTCAGGACTGAACACGCAACAAGCCCTTGCTTTATGGTGGGTGTTTGACTTTTTTACTTTATGAAGATGAGATGTGTTCAGGAGAAACTGTGGAGTTTTGAATTCAGATCTTTCCCTGGGCCTGTGGTAAGTGTCTTCCTCTGTGTTCAATACCATGGCTATCATGAGAGAAAGCAACAGACTTTGTAGTGTGCTGAGATGTTTGGTGGGTTAGGTAGATTTAATTAATTTTCAATTTACAATGTTTTCAATGGTTTATAGGGAAAAGTCCAATCGTAAGCAGAGGGGAATATGGTATGTCTGGGTTGAGAGTGTGTAGTTAGACAAGACCCATGTTTAGGACCAGGCTTCGAGCCAGCTGGCCAGTTGTGAGGTGACGAGAGCCATCCACCTACTGTGCACCCTTGAAGGCAGCTTTACTAACTGGTCTTTGCACAGCTCTTTGGGAACAGCTGGTCATCTGACCTCAGAACAGGACTACTTTGTTCCTGAGAACTGGCAGCTGCTTGGCCTCTGTGGGTGGCAGCGAGGGCGGCCGAACAAGGATGGAGAAGTCAGAATGGCTGCACCGCCACCACGGGGAAGGGCTCAAAGAAGCCAGGGAGGGTTGGTTATTGCAGAATCCAGAAAATGCAAAAGATATGCAGAACAATCTTCCTGATATCCTTAACATGGCAAACTCAAAACGCCAGTGTGATGACTGGTTGTCATATTCATACACAAAGAATACTTGTATTGTTTTAAAATATTTTTATTTATCTGAGAGCTAAAGAGAGAGAGGGTGAGTATGGGTACACCAGGACCTCCTGCCGCTGTAGACAAACTCGAGAGACACGAACCGCTTTGCGCATCTGGCTTTATGAGGAACTGAACCTAGACAGTTCGGTATTGCAAACAAGCACTTTAACCGTAAGCCATCTCTCCAGGCTCCAAGGCTTTTAAAGGCTTGCTCAGCAGGATTTCTCCCGACACGGTATGTAGACTGGCTCTTGTGACAACGCAACTGAGGATGAGTGCTTGGAAACTACCAGGGAAGTCTGGACCTTATGCCACTTCATGAACACGAGCCATTGAGCACGTGACCGAGGGGGGAGGATCCGAGTCTGGTGTCAGCTGGTGTGATGGCCACGCCTGGGGTCCCTGCACTCAGAAGTGGGAGGCAGGGGGATGAAGCATGAGTTTGAGGCTGGCCCATGAGATCCCGTCTCATGCAAACCAAACTCCGCAGCAAAGGAAGAAAAGTCTGTGAACCAAAACTCAGCATAGTACTGGGCACATGATAAGCCTTCACATGTGATTTCTTCAAGCAGTGACCTTCTCGTTGCTGGGACAACACACCTGAGCAGAAGTAGCTTGTGGGAGGCAAGGGTTTGTGTCCAGGGGGTGTTTCATCATGGTATGGCAGAGCAGAGGCTGATATCATGTCTTGTCATAGCAGCAAGAGTGAGCTGGTGAGAAGGGCTTGGGCTGTAACACCCCGAGGCCCACCCCGAGGAACACACTTCTTTCAGCAAGGCTCCACCTTCCAAACTGCCACCAGCTGGAGACTGAGTATGAGGCTCAGTCATAAACAATTCACGTTCCAACTTCCACACTGAATGAAAATCTAAATAGAAAAAACTCCCTAAAAAGTCTCATCGGTGTCTTAGTATTACTTTTCAAAAAGGTTACAATCTTTTTTTTTCTACTAAAAATTGTTAAATGACTTCAACGTCACTTGTTCTTTTCCAATTTTAACATTTCTTCCTTTCAGAGAATATTTCCTTAAGTGCACTCTAAAGCCCATAATTGAACATAACATAGGTTAGCATAAGTAGGTTCCCTCACAAATTCCCTTTTTCTACTGTAATTTCATGAACCGATCTGCTGGTTTTGTATGTGGCTGTGACCCAAGTACTTCAAATACACCTTTGAGAGACCTTCAGCTTTATTCTGGCAGATCTATTTCCGATGCACCTTTCCTTAAGCAACAGTGAATGGCACTTTGTAGACTTTGTCCCAGGCTAGTCTGAATACAGATCATAAAGGAAAAGATCTAGAATAGAAATGACACACCATGCCCTGCGGGACATTCTATGCTTCCCAGAGTCGTGCCACAAATCTCTGGAACTGAAGCATAGTAAATGCTGATTGCCAGCATTCAAGTACTCAACAAAGCTCCATTTCCAAGCTGCCCCTGGGCCCTGGCAATGGTAGACGTGTGTGTTGATGGCATCCCTACAAATGCAAACGAAAATGATAAAAGCAGGACTGTGGAGATTCTGGATAAAATTACCTTCCAAAAACCGAAAACCGATGGGTCTATGCTGAGATGCTTGTGTTTGCTTTGCCGTCCCTCCGGAAGAATTTCTCTATTTAATGTGGTCTGAGAAGCTCCATTAGTTGAGTCCCCATCAGGTCTCCCAGTCACCTGAATGGGTACATCCCTGAACTGTGGCCGTAATAAGTTTCTCCACCGTATCCTGTCAGATGGGGGCTTTGTTCTTGTTACTTTCGGTGTTGGCAAGGCTTTCTCCTTCCTCCTCTGGCTGCTTCTTTCTACTTGGTCTTCAGGCCCTGAGCTGCAGTGATCTGCCCAGCTTCCCGCCCCACCCAGGCATAACTGACGCTTTCCTGCAGCACGTTGCTCATTTAGCTTCTGACCACATTAAGGACAGGAATCACTCGATCTCTCCACGTACTATACCACCCAAGCCAAGCTGGCTGAGGGACTGCGTAAATAGGTGGAGATGTGCAGGTTGATGGATTTGGGCTTATTAGGAAGGAGCTCAAGAAATGTACGAAGATATATATTATATACGTTTTTCCTGTTACTTTGGGGATGCCCAAGGTTTTATACAGTTGTTAATATTTGAAATCTTCCAATGACATAGCAGGTTGAAGATTGAAACCCTAAGGAGAAGGACCAGGCAAGCAGCATGGATGAGTGATGTGTGCAGGTATGAGGAAAAGCCATCCTAACAGCTGATGGTCAATGGTACTGGACCCTGGACTCCCAGGTGGGGAAGGAGCCAAGCAGGAGGGTCTCTCTCTCTTCTGTGGTTGTGAGAGGAGAAAATACTTTCATTTTCCAGGTGACGCCCCCGGCCCCAAAGTTTGTATGAAATCTCCCGATTTACACTTACTGGTAACTAATCTGCAGTTTTACCAAAATTTCCCCTCAATTTTCCTCCATAGCTTCTACTTCTTCCCTCTCTTCTTTGTTCTTTTCTTCCCTCCCTCCTTCCCTCCCCTCCCCTTCTTCTCTCCATCCTTGTGCCTTCTTCTGTATCCATTCTGTGTTCGGTAAGGCGAAAGAAAGGAAGGAAAGAAGGAAGGAAGGAAGGAAGGAAGGAAGGAAGGAAGGAAGGAAGGAAGGAAGGAAGGAAGGAAGGAAAGCAGCCAGGCAGAGTGCACGGCACATCCTTCCTTAGAGTGGACGCCCCCAGCTGATCCGCCCGCTCTAAGCTCTTCAGGCTTTTCTTGTTTCACATGTTCCTTATTACAGTATCTATCGATGTCTAGTGGGCATTAGCAGGAGGAAGGAAGGCTTCCAACGCTCGTGTCAGAACAAGGGCCCCTCAATCGACAGCAAGTAGCGAGGAAACCTTCCTCAGTTCTTCTCGGCTCCGGCTCTGGTCAACTGCGGCTGAGGCAGACGCTGAGGTTCCCGCTTACTTTGTCACCTGCCTTTTCCTTCAAAAAGCTCTTGGTATAGGAAGCGAGCTCCCCTTTAAAGGGATGTGTACTGCAACTGGAAAGGACACGCCACCAAAGATGTACACAACTCTGTGAGAAAATGGCTCTAAGGAAATGAGTTGTAAAAATGTTACGGATGGAAGACTTTAAATGCTATAACTGCGAGGAAATGGCTTTTGCTGGATAGCGGTGATCTGTGCAGACAGAAGCTGCTGAGGAGGACCTAAGAGTTCAACGCAACTGAGCTTTGCTCAAGGTGGGGTGAGAGCCCCTAGGGTGCTGGGCACCCGCCTCCTCCAGGCCCTGGGGCTCCTTTGCCTGATCTGTGCTTCGGTGTCCTTCGCAGAGTAAGTCAAGCCTCTGACCAGAGCTCAGGGGTACCTGGGCCTCTCTGGCAGCTTCCTGAGTTCAGAGCAGCATGGCAGCCATTATGGAAAAAATCAGCTTCTCACATGTCAGCTCTGGACATTTTTGGTGGTGGAATTAGGATAATTAAAATTAAAAATTTTCTCCACTTTCAAATCTTTCATTTTCTCATCAAACATACATTACTTTTCCTAAGTCTGTTTGATTGTAGATGATTATTAATTAAACTTAGCTTGTTAAAAGACAATGAGAAGACATAAAAGAGTCTGAAGAGTCTATTTTCATGTGTGATCTTAATATATATTAACATATTTTTCACTTGAGAGAAGGTTTTTTGGCAAGTTTTATATAATGGCGTTTTTAGCTTAAAAACATGGGCTGTAGAGTTCTCTGGTGAGGTTTCAATTGATGAGAATTATCTGTTTCTTAGAAGTTTGATGAACTTTCCAGCAGTAAAACCATCTATTAATTAATAACCATTTTATTGTTTTGTAATTTTCTTGTTACTGTCTGCTCTTTCTTTGGCAACTTTTTTTTTCTAAAAAGTCCCATCAATTTATATTTTGAAGTTTATTATACAAATTAACATAGTAATCTTTTAAATTAAACCTTATTGTATCTCTTGCCTGATCCAATTTTCCCCTCATTTGCCAGAGGTTTGTCTATTTTTTTGGAGACGAGGTCTCATCCCTTAGCCCAGGCTGGCCTCCTCCTGACAGCAATTCTCTGCCTCAGCTTGGATTCCAGTCACGGAGTCACCAGGCCCAGCGAGGCTTCTGCATTTTGTGTTCCAAGACCCAGTTCTTAATCTAACACCTTAATCCTACTTTATGATCTTGCTTCCTTCCACACTTGCAGGTGTGTTTCATGATGCTGTGACAAACCTCCGGCTGAAGCACCTGTCTGCCTTTGTGCCCACGCCTGCAGGTGAGCCAAGGTTGCCTCGCTCTCAAGCCTTTCGTCAAAGAGTCACTTTGCAGATTGCCTTTCGGCACATGGCGAACACGGACATCCACAAATGAACAGGATGGGGTATGTTTGAGCTTTGGGGGGACTGGTGGCTTCATCCTGGGGCACTTAGGGCTCCAGTAAGAGTAAGTGAACAAGGCGAGGAGGAGGGGCCGTGGGAAGGGAGCAGGCAAGGCTCTGGTGGTGGGAGGGCGGCCACCAAGAAGACCCCCAGCCTCACTCATATCCAGGGGCTTGGAACCTCCCGCTGGCCTTTGGAAGAGCAGCTGTTGACAGAACCTGAAATTCGGCAGCACAGGAGGTCTGTAACTAGACATAAATTATGCCTCTTTCCACGGCTGATGTGACGTGACAGAGGGGCTCCTGCTTGTCACGAGCCACGTATGGTCCTGCCAGGGAGTGAGGAGTTGCGTCTGAATGTGAGTAAGAAGAGCTTTGGACAGAAGACTCGACCGTCAACTGCGGACACCCGAGAGCACCAATGTCCCCTGAGGGGTCCTGGTCCTTTCCTGGATTCACATCCTTCCTGACTGCGAGCATTAGGACGCCGAGGTGGGTGCCAGGGCAGGAGGAATCCGCCACAACAGCGCCCAAAGTTCTTGAGTTGGGGAGGTGGGAGCTTCTAGCCTCGCTCCCTGGCGATGACAGACTGCTGCGCTCTGGTGCCCTGCTTTGGGTCCATCAGCTTTTAGTCTCAGCGAGAAATGTTGCAATCTAGATGGACTAAGACACATGTGTTCTGGGTTTTTGTTGAATGATATCATGCATGTGCTATGATATTGGCTGATTTCTTAAGCAAGGCCCCCCTCCCAGAGAACAGTCTCATATGGCTATTGGTCCTGCCTCGATGGCTATGTTCTCACTGGGAGCACAGCAAAGCAGAAATAATTTCAGCTGAGATTTGTGGTGGCTGAGGGTCCTGGAGGACGTGGGCTTTATCTCTGGATGCCGAGCAGGGGCCTGACCCCGACGCCTCTTCATAAGCGAGCGAGGCAGGCACCTGCCGCTTCGTGTCCCTTCTGTTCTGGGCTCCGTCTGACACATGGCTAAGCGGCAGCACCTGCCTTTACTGACGCAAATTGCATGCCATGCGCTAGGGGACTTGTGCTGAAAAGCCCTTCAAGGAGGAAACTCAACAAGCCTCTTCTGACAGTGGGGACAGAAGCCGTGATGGCCTGGGTCCCGGGAGCACCAGGACGTGGAGCTCTGCTAGGCAGAGGCGAATGTGAGCCTGTGGTTCCCACTTGTGTCTCTGCAGAGGCTCCTCGGGATGAACAGCTTAGCCTCTGTCCCCTCCCCCGTGTTGGTCCCTGATCTGCAGCTGCAGGACGTGGGGGGGGATCCCTGCTCAAGGCCCTTCACCTCGGTGCCCAATGAAGTGCCGAGTGATTCCAGGCCCAGAACTGCTTGGAGGTTGAAAGCCGCATTGAGGGACGTCCCTCGGATGTTCCCATGCTCCGTAGTCCTGGAGAAAGCTCTCCTGTAAGGAGAGTCACCGGAGCATGTACAGCCACGGCCCATTAGCTGCCCTGCCACGGTGGCTTAGAGGCCTGAAATGTATTTCCACGCCTTCTCAGTTCCTGTGACGCAGCCCCAGACTGCTGCCCTCCTGGGGACTCTGCAATCCGCGTGGCAATAAACCTTTGCCCAAGCTCCTTGACTACTTTTGTCTTTAGTGACTGTCCTTGATCTTTTTTCCTAACAGTCAGGGACACTTACAGTTTGTATGGCTCTTTCAAATATTTCAAAGTATTTTCAGTCTCCTCCTATCAATTTTCCAATAAACCTCTGAAGCTGGTAAGTCAGCTCTCGCCATGCCTGTTTCAGGGGGCGAAGCAGAGAGGCTCAGTGGTTCACAGCACATGAGAAGAAGAGGCTGGAACCCAGGTCTTGGGTCCCTAATGCCCCGCACTGTCCAAGGGAAACGTCCTCAGCAAGCGGGGTAAATTAGTGGCTTTCCAACCACAACCAGGCACATTTAGCCAACTCTGTCCTGTAGGGCAGGCTGGTGTAGACTTTCGAATCAGATAGAATTCGTGGAGACGTTTTGTCTCTTCTGCTTGCTGGTTGTGTGCCTTGCCTCGCGGGCATTCAAGCTCTGTGCACTAACACAGCGCTGCTGGGTCGCTTAAATGAGAAAGTGCTTTTCACTTTCTTCTCATTGGTCCTCGACTGTAGCAAGTGTTCAATAAATAAGTTCATGACTTTCAAATAAAGCTAACACTTCTTCCCACTGGTAGCCTAGCCAAGTAGGAATTCCTTCAGTTTTGCCTGAATTCTCTCTTCAAAATTTATTTTTGGCTTTTGTGATGGTTAATTTCTATTGTCAACTTGATCAGATCAGGAATTAAATAAGAGACATGCCTCTTGAGCAAGGTTGTGAGGGCATTTCCAGGAAGGACTGAGGAGGAGGACGACCTCCGAGAGAGCAGCCCCTTCTGTGGCAGCCAATATGGAGAGAGGCTCCAGGAAAAGCATCCCCTTGCTTCCTGCCTGCCTCTGCCCCTCGCTGGTGAGGGCATCTCCCACATTGCTGCCTCCCTGCAATGACACCGGAACCCAAAGTCTTCAACTTCCCAACGTGGACTGGAGTCCCATGGCTCTCCAGGAACCCTTGGGGCCTTCGGTTGCTGGAGAGACAGCGGAGGCATCCAGCTACTGGGTTCTCAGATGTTCCAGCCGACGGACAGCCATTGTTGAACTGCCCAGCCGGTACTGTGTAAGCTAATCTAATAAATCCCCTGCATAACACATGTTCTATTTCCCTGGAGAACCCTGGCCAATACAGCTGGGAACTGGTCCAAGGCTGATGGGCACACAGCCTGAGTTACTTGCACTCTGACCGACACTGCCCATCTGGTTGGTTGACAGATTCTAACCTGTTGGCTTGGGAAAGGATCTGAGATCACCAGTCCAATTCTGGTGAAAAGGAGCGTCGTGCCATTGCCTGCGACCACACTGAGTTGAACGTGCAACACTCTCTCTCAGAAACCACAGACACAGTGACTTCTCTGCAAAGCTGGAGGCAGCTCTGGTCCTCAATAAGCTCAGAGAATGATCGGGCCCAGATCTTACTCTGAAATATCATCTGGCTGCTGAAAACTCTCTTCCTTACCCATGCTCTGTCTGAACAAACCAATTCCATCTCTCTCCCATGTTTAAAGGGATTAAATGTTTGAATGCCAGCCGCACGTGGTGTTCAATTTGCATCTCACCCAGGAGCACAGGACTTAAGGATGATGCATGGGATTTTTGGGGAAACCAAACCAGAATTTGTGATCCAGCTCAAGCTGTGATCTTGTCAGCTGTCAGGCTTGTTCCTCAGGTGAGGACACTCAGGGCGAATGTGAGAATTGTTTTACAGGTGTTTCGGTGGGAGCACATAGGGCCTTTCCAAAGACCAGGAAACAGAGTATCACAGATGGACTGCCTGGAGACAGCTCAGGGACCACAATAAAAATAAGGAAAAACACAGTGAAGACATGCATGTCTCAGTCAAAAGCTCCAAGATGGATGTTCAGGTGTCCCCCATAAACTTATGTGTGCTGAATGCTTGATCCCCACATGGTGGCAATTTTGGAAGTGGAACCTAGTTGGGGTGTGGGGCTGGGGGTGGGGTTATGGGGGTTCTAGCCAGCTTCCCTTTGCCAGTGTTTGGCACACCTTCCTGCCGCTGTTTGCAGCGCTGTGGTGGAGGTGATGTCCACCCTTTGCTCATGCCCTCATTTTCTCTGCCATCATGGAGCTTCCCCTCGAGTCTGTAAGCCAAATAAACCCATTCCTCCTTTGTGCCAGCAATGAGAAGCTGACTGCAACAGATGGGTCAATTCAGAGGCTCAGTGACCTCACCAAGGACACAGTTCCTCTATCTACTCTCAACGCTGCCCTCAACTCGTGTCCTTACAAGGCCCCCAAACACATGCTACGCTCATCACAACCAGTCCAGAGGACAACATCTTTGTTAAGCAGATCATCTTGAGTTTTGTGAGAATAGTTGCTCCTTAGAACTGGAGAGCTTGGCCTTCTCCTCCTCCTGTGAAGAGTTTGTTTCACTCAGGGGAAGGTGAGTATAGGGATGCTCTTGGTAAGGAAGATCACCAGTCAGAAGCATCTTCCTCACACAGGAAGCCCCTCTATTAATAACAAGCCAAGCCAAATTCGCCATCTCTACTTCCCGGTCTCTGGTTTCTACAGGGATGGAGCATTGCTCCAGGTGGGTTCAAGCTCGAAGCGTGGTTCTCAGCGAGGCGATGCTGACAGGAGACCCAGAAGAAGGTACTTAGCTCATGGATGCTGCCTGCCCTTGGGAGGGATTAAGTAATGGTCATTCTTGAAGGACTGGCTTAGGTCTCATGGAAGCAGGATGATATGCTGAGCAAGCTGGGTCTGTCTCAGGCCTCTTGCTTCCTTGGCTGCTTGTATAGCTTTCTCCACTCATTCGTGTTGTAATGAAGCTGAGGGATGTTTGGTAGATGATGGCGCCATACTGTTGGGAATTTCTGGTGACTGGAATCATGAGCCACATACACCTCTTCTTTATGAAGCAATCAACCTTCGACATTCTGTTATAGTCCCAGGAAATGGACTAAAGCCAACGATCAACAGGGTTAGCTTGATGGGCAATTCAGCTACAATCTCAGAAAGACATTTAGCCAGGAGCCCACACCTCTGGGCTTTTGTGATAACGATTTCACTGTGGGTCTCACCTTTCTCCTCGGTGAAGAGACGGCTCAGACAACATTTCTGAGGTCCCTTTGACTTCTTTGTGAAATCCACAGTTCCTCATTTTGGTTACTTATGCCTGATATCCTGGCTGATAGCAGAATTTCTATCTACAAGTAATATATAGTTTTTATTCTTTGAAATTTTTTGCATGTGAGGAGAGAAAGAGAGAGGGGGAAAGAGAGAGGAATATGTGCACACCAGGGCCTCTAACCACAGCAAAGCAACTCCATATGCATGTGCCATTCTGGGGAATTGAACCAGGTTGGCAGGCTTTGCAGAGCCGTCTTCCCAGCCTTTAATGTATATTTTTAATTCCTGTTCTCTTCAGGCAGAATGAAGAACAGCTGAGGGACAAGAAAGACCAGAAAACACCATGGCCAGCATCGTGAGTGAGTCACTGTTGGCCATCAATCTAAGATGATTATCAAATGCTGCTTAGACATTCTGCATGGATTTGTATATAAGAATATCGTGTAACAGTTGATCATCTGCTACCAGACTCCTGGCTTCACCAACCCTAGGACTCAGTAATCAGAGGCATTCCCAACTCAGCACAACTAACCTTCCGTACGTGCGGGTTCTACATTCACAGACTCAACCAACCACAGACCAAAAATATGTAGAAAAACTGCACGTGTACTGAACGTGTACACAACCTTTTCTTATTCTTCTCTGATGAATATAATATAGCAGCTATTGTGTTGTCTATCATAAGTGATCTAAAGATGTTGTGAATTGTATGGGAATTATATGTGTGTAGTTCTATGCAGATACTATGCCATTTGATTAAAAGGGACTTGAGAATTTGTGGGTGTCTGTATCTGGGGGGTCTTGGAGCCAGCCTCTGTGGGGCTGAGGGACAACTGCACGGCACCTCTGAGATGTCAAGTGGATCTATTTTCTTTACACATCTTGCTAGGTGTAAAGGGACTTTAAGGAAGCTGACATTTGCATCCGGGGCTCCTTCGCTTTAGACTTCAGGTCAATAAAGACTCTTGCCATCAGAATTTCTGTTGCTTCTTGCCTTGCAGTGCTGGGCTACCCTCATGACTGGCACTGTTCTTGAGGGTGGGAGTCACGAGGTTAAGCCATGCCCCTATAGTTGTGGGGCATGAAAAATAGTCACACGATGACAGGTCTATCGAATCTTAAGTTCTGAGATGTACTTAGTTCTAGAGAGCAGAGCAAAGAGGAATTTTCAGAAAGGAAACCCAGAGGCAGTGGGATCTGAGCCAGACCATAAACTCCAAGTAGGAGTGATTCTTATCTGCCTGAGAGAGGCAAGTTTCAAATGGGTGCAATAAAGGGGACAAGGAAGCTGGTGAGTTCAATTTTCTATAGCCCAGAACCAAACAGCTATATCAGTGACAGTGAAGAGGGCTGAAAGAAAATAGGTTGGGATCGACGAGTTTCCTAGATTATGTGAAGCTAAAAATGTATAAGCAAATATTCATCCCCTGGTACCTACAGGGCACTGGTTCCAGGACCCCGTGGATACTGAAATCCTTTATGTGAAAGTGTATGGCACGGGGCTGGGAAGATAGCTCAGTTGGTAAGGTGCTTGCTTTGCGAGTTCAATCCTCAGAACACAGAAAAATGTCAGATGTGGTGGGGAGGCAGAGAGAGGAGACTCCCTAGAAGGCACTGGGTAGTCAGCCTAGCCAACTGGTGTGCTTCAGGCCAATGAGACACCTTGTTTCAAAAAGAGGTGATGATGTACCTGTGGAGTAAGACCTGAAGCTGCCCCTGGCTTACACACACACACACACACACACACGTGGTGTCCCTCCCCCATGGTATTTGCACAGAACCTATGCAACCCTCCCATGGACTTCCCATCATCTCTAGATGACTTAGAACACACCTAATATAACATAAATGCTCTGGAAATAATGGCTATGCTGTATTGTTTAGGGAATAATGACAAACGAGTCTGTGTACAGACAGATACGGTTGATTGAATCGTGGATGCTCAACCTGCCATCGGGAAGGGCCCACTCGTATGTCCTTTACGAGAGGGACGCACTGAGAGTCATTGGTGGAGTGGAGGAAAAGTGCGGCTCTCTCTGCACCCACGCTGCCAAGGAGGCTGCACCCCAAGGGAGGCAGGCTAAGGGGTCCTCATGGCCAAAATGATACCCACATGCAGAAGCTGATAATAGGCCCAACCTATGGGGGGATCACAAGGACATCTTATCCAGGGGGGCATGCTGGAGCCAGGTCCTTGTTATTTCGAGGTATGCTGCGGACAGCTGGGCTGTTTTATGAGCAGGCTAAGCAAAAAAGGAGGGAGGGAGGGAGGGAGGAGGAAAGCAGGTGACACACAAAAAGAAGGGGCAATGACGTAAACTTGAATGCAGTTACTATAATTGCATTCCCAAGGATGGTACCTGAAAGGCTGGGCTCCGGGACTCCCAGCTCCACCGCCACAGAGTGTGAGCTACTCGGTTCCCAGAAATGAGCTCTCATAACAGAAACGAGCACCACCACATTGCAGAACAGGCTCCTAAAGCTCCCAGCCCAGCCGCACCTGCAGGGCCCCAGACGAGCCAGGCTACAGAGCTGCACTTGCTCTCCCAGGGGCCACAACCCAGGGGCAGGAAACACAGAGCCACGTGGGCAGCAAGGACAAGGCAGATGACTCAAGTATGGGGACAGTCTTCATGGACAGGGAGTTCGCCCTGAAGCTTTGGGTTGATTCCCTCTTTTGTAGTGAAGGAAAGAGGAAATCGAGCACCAATCATTGAGCACCAATGAGCAAAACGTATTTGGGATATTAAGTAAAAATTTCCTTAAGGTTTTTGTATGTAGTAGGTATGTTCACATGTGTGTATGGAGGCCAAAAGTTGATGCTCGGTGCCTTACCTGGTCACTCACCAGCTCACCTTTTAAGGTGGGGTCTTTCGCTCACTGCCTGGGCTAGATCAACTGGCTAGTCAGCCCCAGGGATCCTCCCATCTCTGCCCCGTCAGCACTGGGAGCCACATTAGCATTTCATATGGGTGCTGGGGATCTGAACTCGGGTTCTCAAGTGTGTACAGCAAGCACTTTATACACTGAGCCATCCCCTAGCCCCTCATCAAGATTTTAAAGCCTTAAACGAGAGGTCTTTACTGACACTGAATGCAGAGAATACCAGCCTCCCCATCACGTGCAGGCCCTCTGTTCAAACAACAAGATGAAAGAGCTATCCCACACAGCAGAGCATAAAGGTTCTTCTTCCCTCATCTCTCACGGTGGTTCTGGCCTTTTTATTTGCTGTTTCATGTTGCGCTTTCTGGGCGCCCCCATTGGAGCTGTGACCTTCATGTGGGGATGCACTATGATCCTGGAAAAGATGGAGAGAGATGCATACTTATCCCCATCCGGCTTTCTACTGCGTCTGCCAATGCGTAGCCACCTTGGAGGACACAGGGGTGCCTTGGAGACCCCCCCACATTTACACAGTGGCATAAGGTGGCTGCAGCCACTGTTGAGGTGGAAAATGCGATGCTGAGAGGTGCAGGACACTGGGCAGGGAGTTGGGGCTGAGAGGGAGGCCGTGTGCAGAGGCTCCGTTGTTCCACTGGACACAAGTTCAAAGACAGATCGTCAGGTCAAGTGTGCGTGCCTGTGATCTGAGCTCAGGCCCCCGTGAAGCTCTACCTATATTCTCAAGTTTCTTCTGAAAGAAAATGTACGAGCCGGCGAGCACCCAGGATCCAGGGACTGCAGCCTTTGGAAGGGCTCAGGTCCCGCCTCTACTCTCCCCGTCTGGCCCTGCCCGCTCACAAATGTAGAGGTAAAGAAAATTTCCCAGCCTATCTGCAAGGAGGTAGCAGTTTTAGAAGCTCTAAAGAAGCTCTGTGGAGGCAGGACTTTAAATAGCCTCCCACATAATTAAAATAATTATGAATGAAAATTACTACTTCAGTAATTGCTTTTATAATATTTACCACCATTTCCATTGTGTAACCTATCTCATTAATTACTGCTAGAAAAAGCTAGTCAATGACTAATTAGTATGATGTGACAACCACAGGAGTAATAGTGCTTAAGAACCAGATTTGAGTCACCCCATGCAGTTATTTTAGTGAGAACTGTTCTGTGCCAAGGCCCCATTGTGGGGGTGAGGCCCTCGGTCCACTACCTGCCAATATATTAGAGGTCAATGCAAGAATCTCTTTAGCCTCTAACGAGCTATAAACAGACCCCAAATTCTCAATGATTTCCACTTTTCAAAAATAGTCCTATGCATAAAGTATTTGACAAAAATACAAGTTAGAAACAGCGCTCAAAATTGAGCATGGCTCTGGGACAGTAGCCCACAAGTTCACGAAAGTGAGAGCCTGCTGGTTCCTATCAGGGTGGAGAAAAAGAGAGCAGGGGGTCAGCTAGGGGCCTCCAACCTGCAAGCAGTTCCCTCCGCTAACTGGCGTTGCATTTAAATAGGCCCAACACTTGCAGTGAGTACCACACACGTATTCTACATGTATAAAAACACATGCATGAAGTATCAAGACAGCTGTGGACTGCTGTGGAAAGACCGTGTTTATTCTGTGTATTTAGTTCTGGAGATGGGTCCCTGGGCTTTGCACATGCTCAGCACACGCTCTAACATGGAGCGACTCCTCCAGCCCTTGTTCTAGTCTTTGGAAAGGGAAAATTAGTTTTGCGCAACGGAAGAGCATGACAACTTTAAGTTGTATTCATTTGTTACAGATGCCCTTCAAAATCTTGACATTTTTGTGTGCAATTTCCAACAAAGATCAAGGAGCTTTACAGAACATCGTCTTCAAGGTCTTAAAGTCGTGACTTGTTCAGGATTGCTCGATCAAATGCAGGGCACCCAGTGGGATTTGGTAATTATAGATTGGGTAGTAGGCAATATTGGAGAAATACTTTGTTTCTGGATTTTTACTGGTTAGTTCATGACCTTTCTTGCCCATCCCATGCGCAGGCAGGTGGTCCTGGGCACGGGAGGCGAAGCGGAGAGCAGGGTGAGCATTAATGGGTGGCTTAGGGACGACGCTGACTGAAGGGCAGGTTTCCCACTCGAAGTTTTGCAAAACGTCTTGTGGGTTGTATGACAGACTGAGATGGGATGACAGATAAGAGGATGAATTGCACACAGAGGGGGACCTGGGAATTCATCTTTCAAGTTGCTGAAGCTATATTTTAAAGGCAATGTAATGCAAAAGCCACAGCGATGGAAGAAAGTCAGAAGATAAAAGAAACAGCAGTTAAAATATCATGAGTCTATTCCAAAGTCACAGAATGCAAGTTTCCCTTTAGAGCTTTTAGTCATCAAGTAGTAAGTGGGTTTTATTTCACTGGGAAAGCAGTTACATCAGGCTTGCTTCTCATACCTTTCAAACATCCAAAAGCTCGAAAGGCTTGGGATGGAAGTTTCCCCAGCTACTCAGCCAAGCCGGAGGGACAGAATCAAAAATCCCGAGACTGTCCGTCACTGGTTGTGCTATTGGATTTAAACTGCGGATGTTTGATGTTTGCTTAATGTTTTTTGAGTTTACTTTGGTCCAGTCTTGTTATGCCTCATAGTATGATGGTTCAGGCACTCTCCAGAGACACCCTCCCCTTGAGGGGGAGGTGTCTAGCTAGAGCTAAAACCTAGGTGCTAAAACTGACTGGTCAGGTATGAACCAATCACCTGTCTCCCTGCCCACCTAGGGCAGGAAATAGTCACTGACCAGATAATCTGGTCTCTTCTCTTCCTCACATGACAGGCCAGCAGAAGGAGTTCTGAATCTCCAGGCCTTAGAAAGGTAAGGCCTTCCCCCACCCCAGCCTAATGGCTGGGCTGAAGGAAGGCTCCAGGTTTTTCCCACATGAACCTTTTTCCTCATGATGGAAGCCCTCTGTTATCTTTTCTTCTGCTGCTTGTTTAGCTGAACAGCATAAATTCTGTTAAACTCTCCGTGTTTTCTTCCCACACTGGTGGCTGGAGAACTCTGTAACTCCCTATGTTCCCTTAAATAATAAAGTCTCCCACTATACCTTAATATCTTGTTGTCTATGATCTTAAAATTGTAGATAAGAATTCGGGTACTCCTTAAATTTGGGGGTGCATTGGAATTTTAGCTGGGCATTATCTAAATTCTAACCCCGAGCTTACCACGCTACAATAGCACTTAAAAATATTTACTCTGTGCCTTTATATGTTAAAATTTTATAACTTGTTTTGATTTTACAAAATTTACAATTAAAGGACAATCTTAAATCTCAGATAAGACTTAAGACTTTGGAACAGCCTTAAAGTTGATAAAGACTATGAGACCTTTAAAGTTGGACTAAACATAATATAAATGTCTATAAATTTATTGGGGGCCAAGTGTGAATTGTGGTAGTTTAAATGGATGTCCCCAAATAGATTCAAGAGTTTATTAAAGTTTTTCTCCAGCTGCCTGGCTGGAGGATATGTTACCTTGACCCAATTCTAGGGTTCAGCCTCAAGGTGTTTCTGGGGTGGATCTGGAATTTCAGCTATACATATACAAAGAGAAGTCTGAGCTCAAGCCCGGTGTCATGGTTTGATCCAGGTGTCCCTCACAAACAAATGAATATATTCTGACAGATCGATCCTCAGCTGATGGCAGTTTGGGTTTTACAACCTCGATGAAGCTTTGTTGTTGGGGGCGGGCTTATGGGGGTTACGGCCAGCTCCCCCTTGCCAGTGTTTGGCACACCTTCCTGCCGCTGTTTGCAGTGCTGTGGCAGAGGTGATGTCCACCCTCTGCTCATGCCATCGTTTTCCCTGCCAGAATGGAGTCTCCCCTCGAGTCCGTAAGCCTAATAAACTCATTCCTCCACAAGCCGCTTTTGTTTGGGTTCTTTCTGTGCAGCAACTAGAAAGCTGACTGCAACACCCGGAGTTCCTGCTTTTTGAGAGTTTGAGTGTGCTTGCTTGCTTTGGAGTTGTTGGTGATGGGTTTCCATCTCTGCATTGAACCTGTGAAAGGGGGCCAGCTGCTTTTTCCATTATGGAACTTTGCCTGGATCTATAACTTCAATAAATACTTTCCTTCCAATCTGTGTCTGGTTTGGAGATTCATCCCAGTGGTGTGTGGCTGACTACAACACTCCGTGATGAGGGGTCTATGCTTGTGACCTCACTTGAATCTAATTATCTCCCAAAGTTCTCACCTCCTAATACTATGGCAGGGCTTCAGTGGAAGAATTTTTGGTGGTATGGGAGCACACAGAAATTCAGTTCACTAGAGATTTAGGATATTGAGGCTTTCTGTATCCGACTTCACTATTAACTCCCTTTTGGAGGCTCCTTGTGGGGGCAAGGGGTCCAACTCCTCAGAAATGAGAACATCATGGAGAAGAGAGCTCATGAAGACCCACATTCATTTTTAGGAGTGTCGCCTTTGTCAAGTTTCAGCATTGACACTCCCAGCAGTGGGTCTTCATTAGCACATTTGTTGTCAAACTTGATGGCAACACCGGAAATGTGAAGGGAAGGTTGACTGCCAATTAAAACCACAATGGCACAGAAAACACAAGAGAGTCTCGAGAAGCCATTGAACATCTATCTTAGAAATAAACAGAGTTTAGGTCCTGGTCTTTGTGGTTCCCTCAAGAAGTGAATCATATTAAAAGTTTTTTTGTCTTAAATTTGAGGATCCATTACACTTCAATAGCCACACTAGTTTACATTCCTGCCAACAATGCACAAGGGTTCCAATTTCACTGCAACCTTGCAAACAGTTCATCTGTGTGTGTGCTATCATAGTGGTTTAAACTGGGGAAGGAAACACTAAATTGTACTGGGGCACAGGCATAGATGTGGTGCACGGTGACTGCAGCTATAATCAGTCTAAGAAGGCATGTGGGGAATGCTGCCACTGTGGCCTTTTCAGACCTACTGGGCTGGGCTATACAAGTTGGAGCACTCTACTTTGTGCAAGAACCACAGGACAGTGTTCTCAGGGCCCTGGTTCTACCTATCTGACGTTGATATGCTTGCCTTGTCCTAGTTGCTCACAAATGTAAAGGTGGAAGGAAATGTCCTGGTCCATTTCCAGTTTCAAAAGTTTAAGCAAATCTCAGTGGAGACAAGGTTTTAGTTAAGTTGGAGTTTGACATAAAATACTTTCAGGGTCAAAATGGAGAATGTGTAGCCACGACAGTATGCTAGGGGAGAAATCCAGGCAAGATTTCCAGGGGCTTTGGTTTGTGCAGGTCTAATACCTTCCTCTGTGTGGACATGGGGTGTTTTGGATGGTTGAAGTCAACCCTTTGTGGGTGCATCCATGTGAGGGATGGCCTGGGACCCACACAGCCCAGATGCTCAGATTTCCCCCACATCCCACATACTTGGATGAGGGACTGGCCCCCAGACCCATTGCACAGAGTGCAAGAAACACCCCACATACTACAAGAAGGACTGGCCCTCAGAGTACAAGAACTGGAGCCCATGCTGTCTCCTCTGGTCAGGGTGGATCCCATTCCTCAGGCTTGACCTCCAGGCAGGAACCTGCCATTAGTTCTGTATAGCCCAAGGCAGAACCCCTTCTGCCCACCCCCACCATTAACATTCCAAGTTGCCCCTCTCCCCAGCCAGGCCTTTATTAGCACCTGGGAGACTTAACTCACACCCCATCAGGCTGAGTCCCCCCTTCCCACCTCTCCTCTAGGGATCTCTGCCCTAGGGCTACCCACCCCACCCACCTGCTATTCACCAGGCAGACCTCCGTTGCTGTTAGCCCCTGGAAGGCACTGCCCTCCACCAGCCCCTCCCAGCAGGGAGAGCCCCACCTCCAGTGATCATTCCCCCCAAGAGCTAGGGCAGAAAGTTGCTCTACCCACCCCCAGCAGGCAGATCTCTGCTGCCAGCAACAGTGGGCACCAGCTCCCCTTCCTTATCTGCTGTGCACCACTGCAACATCCATCTGCCCACATCTCCCCCACGAGTGCTCCTACATCTTCCCCACCCATTTGCCTCCCACCACTGCCCACTGCGGACCCAGTCTCTCCAGTGCCAGACCTCGTTGCCCAGTTCTGCTTGTTGAAGGCCCTACCCTGCCAGGAGATGCCTAGCTCCTACTCCAATTGGGGAGCTCAGGGATTGCAGGTGCCTGCCAGGAGGGTCCAGTGTGAACTCCACAACAAAGTCAGCTGGGGAGCAGTGGGGGAGGAGGGGCAAGTGCTACAGCCCAGAGCCCGAGACCTGGAGGGGCCCTGAGCAGTGACTGCAGACAGAAGAGACTTCAGAATGCCAAAGCAACATCCCACCAGCAAACAGCCCAGCATCTGCAGGCACTCCAGTAACCTCTGCAGCCTGCACATCACTGGCGACAGCACCATCCCACTGCAATCCAGAGCAAAACCCAAGCAGAACACACACTGTAGACCCTAGAGAGGCTTATGTCTCCTTTATCCTAGAAAATTAATCTTCTGTCCTGAGATGGGTAGACCCCATACAAAAAGAACACACACGCTGAGAGCTCCAGCTCACCTAGCTCCACTACGGAGGTCACAGGTAAGAATAAGGAATAGACAACAGAAATGAAATTTCAGGATAAGACCACAGTAAGCTTAGGTCATAACTGCAGGGAGACTATGACCAGATTAATGACTAAGCAGGAAGCAAAATTCCACAAACACATAAATGAATTGGTACAGAATCAGGTCACACAGCACACAAGCTTTGTCACTAGGCCTAACTTAGTTGAGGAAAATCAGAGAGACTTCAATAGAGCAATAAATGAATTGAAGGTAAGCCAACAACTAGAGGATTTCAATAACCAGCTGACTAAGATGAATGAAGACTTAATCAAATGCAAGAATGAATTTCAGGAAGCATTAAGAAAATCAAACCTCAATATGAAACTGGAACTCAACAAAGATGTAGACAATGCAGAAAAATGCAACAGAAAAAAAAATCAAATGGTGCTATTAAAAACCTCTTTAGAATCCCTCACTACCAGAGTCAATAATCTGGAGGACAGAACCTCAGATGTGGAAGTTAAGACAGAATAAATTGATTGGGATTCTGAAACCTTAGATAAGCTCAAAAAAATCATGTGAACAAAATATGAGGGAACTGTGGGACATCCTCAAGTAATCAAACATTTGGATCATGGGGGAACCAGAGAGGTAATAAATCCAGGCCAAAGGCATAGAGAACATATTCAACAAAATTATTGAAGAAAATTTTCCCATTCTTGCAAAACAGAGGCATATCTGGATATAAGAGGCCCTCCCACAGAACTCCAAACATAAGGACCAAAACAGAAACTCTCCAAGATACGTCTTAGTTAAAATGCTAAACATAGAAAGCAAGAGTGCTAAAAGCAACAAGAGAGAAACAACTCATCACATATGAAGGTAACCCCTCTGAAGGTACCTCATATTTCTCAATAGAAACCATTCCAGAAGGGCCTGGAAGGGAGTTTTTCAAAAATCTAAAAAAAACTATGAGTTCCAACCAAAACTATGATACCAAGCAAAAGTATCCTTCATAATAGATGGAGAAAGGAAAATGTTCCATGACAAAAGCCAGCTTTAAGATTATATGAACACAAAGCCAAACCTACAGAGGACACTCCAGAAAATATTCCACACTGAAGAGTTGAGCAACTAACCTCAAGAGCCCATTAAAGGATGAGCACAATAACCAAAATGAGTGAGCTCATAATGACATTCAAAACATCAACCCCATAAACCCTCCACCACGGCAGGGCTTAAAGCAAACCTCACAATTGTAATGCTGAATATAAATGGATTGAACTCTCCCATAAAAAGACACAAGTTAACAGGGTGGTCAGAAGAAATGGACCCTTCCATCTTCTGCCTTCAAGAAATGCACCTCACCTCTGAATACAGATACCTCCTCAGGGTGAAAGGATGAAACATGATTTTCCAAGCAAACAGAAACAAACAAACAAAAAAACCCAAGTGGTATAGCTACATTAATATCAGATAAAATAGACTTTAAGCCAAATGAGATCCAAATGGACAAAGAAGGCCACTTCTTAATCACCAAGGGAACAATCCAACAAGAGGATATCACTATCATAAATATGTATGTACCACATATAAGTACACCTAAGTTCATAAAGCAAAACTTACTAGATGACAAATCAGAAATAAACTCTAATATCATAGTAGGGGACTTTAACACCCCACTGTCACCACTAGACAGATCATCCAAACAGAAAATAAGCAGGGAAATAATAGATCTTAACAACACCTTAGATCAATTAGACCTAACAGCCATCTACGGAACATTCCATCCAAATTCTACAGAGTACACATTCTTCTCAGCAGTCCATGAAACCTTCTCCAAAATAGAGCACATAGGACATAAAACGTGCCTCCATAAATTCAAAAATAATGATGTAATTTCTTACATTATTTTGGACCCCGGTGCATTAAAGCTAGAAATTAACATCAAGAGAAACAATAGAAATTGCACCAGCTCCTGGAGACTGAACAATATACTATTAAAAAATGAATGGGTTGTTAAAGAAATCCAAAGGGAAATAGCAAATCTTACTGAATTAGGTGACAATGAAAACACAACATACCAAAACTTATGGGCCATAATGAAGGCAGTCCTAGGGGAAGATTCAGAGGGCTAAATGCCATCATAACAAAGAGATACCTCAAATCAGTAACTTAACCACCCACCTAAAGGCCTTGGAAAAACAGGGACAAGCCAACCCCAGGAGCTTCACACAGAAATAATTAAAATCAGAGCTGAGATCAATGAATTGGAAACTAAGAAAACAATTTTAAAAATAGACAAAATGAAGAGATGGTTCTTTGGAAAAAATAAACAGGATTGACAGAGCCCTGGCCAATTTGATCAAACGGAATAAAAGAGAAGTTCCAAGTCAACAAAATTAGAAATGAAAAGGGAGAGATCACAACACACACCGACGAAAATGGAAGAATCATCAGGACGTACTTCTAAAACCTTTACTCCACAAAAATGGAGAACCTAGAAGAAATGGATGAATACCTTGACACCTACCACCTACCAAAACTAATCTTGAAACAGTTAAAGCTTCTAAACAAATCTATTACATCCATCAAGATTGAAAATGTAATAAAAAATCTCCTCAAAAGAAAAAGTACAGGTCCTGGTGGATTCTCAGCCAAATTCTACCAAATCCTCATTGTAGAACAGAAAGCACTGTTTCTCAAGCTGTTTCACACAACTGGAGAACTGAGAATGTTCCCCAAATCCTCCGATGAAGCTGGCATCACCAGAGATACAACAAAAAAGAAAACCTAGAGACCTATTTCCCTAGGCTAGGAAAATAATAGGTTTCAAATAACACATCAAAAACATTACCACCTTGATCAAGTAGGCTTCATCCCAAGGATGCAGGGATGGTTCAACACATGAAATTGATTAACATAATCCATCACATTAATAAACTTAAACACAAAAAACACATGATCATTTCAATCAATGCAGAGAAGGCCTTTGACAAAATTCAACATCATTTCATGATCAAAAAACTGGAGAGACTTAGCATGGAGGGCTTATACCTCAACATAATAAAGGCCATATACAAAACACTCAAAGCCCAAATCATACACAATGGGGAAAGACTCAGGGAGTTTTTTATTTGGATTGGAAACAAGGTAGGTATGTCCACTCTCACCACTGCTCTTCAACATAGTGCTTAAGGTTCTAGCCCAAGAAATAAGACAGGAGAAATGCAGAAGGGGGATACAGATCAGAAAGGAAGAAGTCAAACTAGCCCTATTTGCAGATGACATAATCATACATAACAGTCCTGAAGGACAGTACTATGAAACTCCTAGACGTGATAAATCCCTTCAGCAAAGTGACAGGATAGAAAATTATCACACACAAGGTAGTAGTCTTCTTGTATGCACATGACAAGCATACAGAAAAAGAAATCAGCAAGACTGTGCCATTTTCAATAGCTGAAAAAAATCAAATATCTTTGAATAACCCTAACCAAGGATGTGAAATATAATGTATAATAAAAACATAAAAACACTCAAGAAGGAAACTGAGGAGGATGTGAGAAGATAGACTTTCCATGCTCCTGGGTAAGTAGAATTAATATTGTAAAAATGGCACTTTAAGCAAAAGCAATATGCAGATTCAACACAATAACAATAAAAACCCCAGCTTCATTCTTTGCATAGAAAGAAAAAATAGTCTCAAAATTCATTTGGAACGGCAGAAGGCCTCAGATATCCCGAACTATCCTTAGCAAAAGGAACACCCAAGTGGTATCATCATATCTGATCTTAAGTTATACTACAAAGCCATAGTAACAAAAACAGCATGGTACTGGCATAAAAACAGACAGACCAATGGAACAGAACTGAAGACGCTGTCCTCAGTTATAGCTACTTGGTCTTTGACAAAGGTGCCAACAACCTTCACTGGAGAAAAGGCAGCAGCTTTAAAAAATGGCGCTGGACAAAATGGATAAGTACATGTAAAAAATGAAACCAGACTCACTCCTCTCACTATGCACAAAAACCAGCTCCAAATAGATTAAAGACTTCAAGAGAAGACCTGAAACTCTTAAAGTCTTGGAAGAAAAAAACTGGGGAACATTCCACAAGACAGGGGTGGGGAAAACTTCCTGAGCACAACCTCAGGAGCCCAGGAAATTCAACAATCACTCAACCAGTGGGATCTCATCAAGCTAAAAAGTCTCTGTCCAGACAAAACGTAATCTACACAGAGCCAACAGACCTCCATCAGACTGGAAGAAAATCTTCACCAGCTACACCATAGACACCTAGAACCTACGAAGAACTCAAAAGTTTAAGTAATTAAAAAGTCAAACATCCCAACATGGAATTCAAAGAGGAAAAATTACAAATGTCAATTCTCACTTAAGAAATGTTCAACATTCTTAACGATCAGGGAAATATAAATCAAAACAACTACGAGATTTCACCTTACTCCAGTTAGAAGGGCAATCATTACAAAATCCACCAACAAGAAAGGGGATGATGTGGAAAGGAATCCTCAGTCGCTGCTGGTGGGAGTGCAGACTTGTGTATCTACTATGGAAATCAGTGTGAAGGCTTCTTTAAAGATCAAAGTAGAGCTATCCAGGGACTCAGCTATCACTATACTGAGCATCTACCCTCAAGGCTCCAGCGATGGTTAGGTTTTATTGTCAACTTGATCATTTTAATTATTTTGGGTGGGTCTCTGAGGATGTTTACAGGAAGATAGCCTCTCAGTAGGGACCAGGATGTAAGGAAGCTCAGGAGAGCTAGAAATTAACATCCCTTGCTGTGTGGGCAGGGCAGGAAGTAAATTCCAGAGTCTCAGGAAGCCATCAAGTCTGGGATAGGGTTGCAAGACCCCACCCTAAGGCTGTATAAAGGAGAAGGCCATTTCTCTCCCTGGGCTCCCTGCCTGTTTGCTGTTGTGTGTGTGGTGCAGGTGATGGGTTTCTCTAGTTGGACCTGTGAAAGGGGGGCAGCTTCTTTCACCATTATGGAACTTCCCTTGGATCTGTAGCTTTAATAAATCCTTTCCTCCTATAAACTGTGCTCGGGTTGGAGAGTCATCCCAGTGGTGTGTGGCTGACTACTACAGCTCCTCTCTTCAATACAAAGAAATTTGCTTAACCATGTTTATATCTGCTCAATCCACAATAGCTAAGAACTGGACTCAACCCACAAAGTTGCACATATGCACCATGGAATTCTACCCAGCAGTAAGGAAATAAACGACATAATGAAATTTGCAGGATAGTAGATGGACTTGGCACAGATCATACTCACATCAGAACAGAGCGACAACGCTGTGTATTCTCCCTCATCTGTGGTTCCTGACCAGGTTAAGCTGGAATCATAAGGAAACCTGACACTTAACTCGGGAGTCAGACAAGGACAGAAGGGAGTCAGCGGAGGAAATGGGAGGGCGAGGGGAGATACACACAAAACTGAATCCAAAATGAATTGACACCATAGAATCCTTATTCTTGGACAGGAAGCTAAATGACAGAACCCTCTAGAGGAATAACGAGGCATTGTCTGGTAAGAAGGGCTCTGAAGGGGGTGGGATGAAGCTTAACCCTAATACAGTTGGCTCTGGCTTCTAACTCCCTGTGCCAGGAATCAGTTACTTCCCCCATTGAGCTGTTGAAGGAAGAGACCTAGGAGGTACCCAAAACAAGACAAGCTCTATCAAAGCACTTAATTACCTGCCCCCGGCAAAAGATAAGACCCTGTTGCTGAAGATAGCACAGGCTGTTGTCAGGTAACACTGAGAGACCCCACAGAAACCTGGAAGGAAGTCAGTTCCCAGATGGTCATTCCATGTAGTGCTGGAATGCGCTACATGAGCTGCCAGGGGAAATTGGCCCACGATGTTGGGAGAAGGCAGAGGATGCTACACAACAGTGACGTATGTTGGGAGAAAGCAGGGGACGCAGCTATGCGACCGAGACCAGCATGGCAGGAGTTACTCGCCTGTGCAATAGTGGCACTTAACCTAGGTGGGTAACTAACAGCTATGTGATTGGCTAAGAAATCCACTCAGTGTCGAGGATCCCTTAGCAGGACTTGGGATCCAAGGCAAATTCCTATGGAGATCAAGAATCTAACTCCAAGGGGAAGCCCCCACTAACCATGGGCCTAAAAAGAGGCTCCACCCAGTGTAATCTCACCAAATTAACAATGTTTGTCCCATTTAACCTATGCTGATCCCACTCTCCACTGGAGAACCCGTTTGTATTTTTCAGAAGGCAGCAAGAACCTAGGCCAACCCAACAAGACCTGAGATGACGGCTGACCCCCAGGCAGGCGATGAACCACCCCCAACACATCATGTAGGTCCCAGGTGAAACCACAGAGGAAGTGGTGAGACGAGCAAGAGTGCTGCTTCCACAGCGAGCCAGGCAACCTGCGCCAGGGGGACGGAGACGGACTCAGGATACTCAAAACCATTCAAAGTAGAAACCCAGAGACTCTGAAGACCTCAACACTGAAGCCGACTTAAAACTCACCCACCATGGCTCAGGGAACTTTGTGCAAGAGGGGGCAGAGAGATTATAAAAGCCTCGGTGGGGGGAATATCCAGAGGCATTGCTCCCTTCCCCCTAAAAATCTGTCTGATGCTTGCGCAACTCATAGCCCTCCATCCCATGGATCATTCTGGCAATCCCGTTGAGGAGGGTCCTCAGTGGAATAGGGGCAGGGAGGAGGGAAATGTACACACACAGTTTCTAAAAATATATTAAGATATTTTTGAATGAAAACAGCCACATTAGTAATTATTTGTATTATATTTACGTCTGTTACTGTGAACTTCATCCCACTGGTTATTGCTAGAGAAAAATCACCAGTGGTCTTGAGGTTGGAGGTAGAAAGGGAAGAGAATTTTGCCTTTTATCCTCCATCAAGGCCAGCAGCTATTCAAGTAGCTCAGGTGAACAGCAACTGTATCACTGACTATTTGTAACCGGATTTGGGTTGTACGGAGCCCTTTGCCAAGCTGATCTAAGATCTGACAACATTGCTGGAATGTGGGCAGATAACAAAAGTCAAGTCAGCCCATCAGTGTTCAGCCATGCATCGGCTCTGTCTGAGGTGCCAAGCTTTGACAGACACACGGTGGGGCAGCTTGATACGTACGACAGGGGTATCGCCAAGAGGAGAGCGGAAGGTGCAGATGGCGAAGAGAGGAGGCCTGAGTGGGGGCGAGATGGTCTGAAGCCTGGGTAGGGTTGGCCGTGTTTTGCTGGAGGGGAGGAAGAGAAGGGTTCCAGACACAAAGAGCAGCACGAGTGTGTCCAGGTGTGGAAGATCGGGGCTGGAGAATGGCCTTGAAGGCACCCGGAGAGCTATGCTGGTTGAGCTCCTGTTATTATAAGAACTAACCCGTGGTATCCAGAGGGCTAGTGCCTTTGTATGGAGCTTCGCCGAGGCAAGGGAGCTGGTGTTACTGGCAGGTGCTGGTCTCCAAAGCAACTATACATGGGTGGAATTCAACTAAGACACACAGAACTGCTGTAGAAATTGAGCTGATTTTCCTTCGTTTCAAAATGTTACTGACTAGATAGACACTAATATCCAGCCAGTTGGAAGAGGAAAAACTTCCCAGAAAGAAATCTCAGGAAATAATGTTGTCTTGGATCTTTTCATCATCTAAATTTGTGCACTTTTCAAGTGTTTCATCATCTCGTATTTTAAGTGCCGAGCATAGAAAGATGGCTGAAATTCCTGGACTTGCTTGGGGAAAACAAAACCAGGTGAGGTGTGTTCTGCCTTGGCCTCGGGTGTAGCCCTCAGGCATGTGCTGTGAGTGTGACTCTTGGCAGAGCGATGGCCTATATCTTAGGGGACTCAGAGGGTCTTGAGGGGATGAGGTTCCAGGCAACCAGTCAAGTGTGGCAGCTCCTCCCTGCCCAAGGTCACACGGGCACCATAACCCTAGGGTCCAGCTGGCTGTGCCCATTAACTTAGGGCAAGTGACTCTATGAGGGTTCAGTTTCCCACGTGTGATGGGATAATGGCATCTGACCCAGAAGGCTGTCTGGAGATGAACTATCGGGGATGGCAATGGCAAGGCCCCCTGCATGGGGCCTCACACAGCAGCAAGAGGTCAGAGGTATCCTGACATGCCAGAGGGGGGTCATCACCTGGCTTTGTGTGCTTCTTCCAACCACACCCAAAGGCTCCTTGATCTAGTTAAACAGCTGGGCAAGGACCCAAAGAGAACCTGAGCCTTCTTCACATTACCTCTCAGACGACTAACACCTCCATTTGCTGTGCTGATGCAGTATCCGCTGCTCTTTTCCTTGGCTCCTCTAACTCTGGGATCAGGCAGCTGAATAGAGGTCATTGTCTCCATTTTAAGGTGAAGAACTGTGACCTCAAGTGGCTCACTGACTCACTCCCTGGGCATGAACAAAGCCATGGAGAGGCTGCGTGGTGAGCCCCCAGGGCCTCTAAGTCTGCGTCTGGGCCGGTCTTCATCAAGCCCCGTTTATTTTGCCACATCAGGGCCAGCAAGCAGGCTGATGGAGCCTCTGACATTTAAGAGGGGCCATGGCTTTGGCCTTCACAAGCAGTTGGTCCGTTTCAACATGTGAACCTAATTAGTGGGCAGGGCCACACTGGATGATGCCTTTTAGGATGGGCGGGGTGACCAGCAGAAGGCCGCCTGGAAACGCACACTCAAGGCCACGAGGAATCAGAAAGGAGGCAAGGCTGAAAAACCTGCTTGGCATTTGGTGGCTCACATAGTTGTCCCCAAATACCTGGGATGCAGATGGTAGGTTTCACGCTGCAGGTGAGCACTACAGTCTCCCGGCCAGTGGGAGGACACGGTGTGGCTGCTGGACACTGGCTGGGAGCCAGCACAGGGCTGGGTTGGCGAGAGTGAGAAAGGTCAGGCTGCTGGAGTCTGCTGGAGCACGTTACCCTTCCCCAGCAGCAGGGAAGCCTGTCCAAATAGCAGTCATCAAAGCCCTCCACCCCCAAGGCTGCCTTTGAAAGGGCATTAAAGGAACAGGTCACTGGGAGGCGAGGCCTGCTGAGGAGGGGCAGGCCCTGAGCCCAGAGCTGGCAGCTGGCTGGGCGGTAAGCTCCAGCTGGCTCTGCGATTCTGATTCCAGAGACCCAAATGGCTGCTGGGATAGTCTTAGCGGGGGAAGGCCTGGGATGGAGGGGAAGACAGTTGGAGGAAGGGCATGATTGCCAGGCCCTGAAAGCCCAAGACGGAGGACTCCGTGGGCTTCGGCAAGTTTCTTCCATCACAGGGAATGGTTAAGCCAAAACCAAACCAAAACGAATTGGTATCACAATTTAAATAAACTCCCATTAAAAGTAGTTAAGTAGTTTGGTTTTAAACAAAACAGAAAAACAAAATAACTTGTCAACCTATTGGCTTTGACCACATACACACATGTTTCTCCAGCTGTGTCCTATGGTGCCAACAGGGAGGTCTGACTGAGGACAGAGCGGCGGAGTGCTCAGAATCCCACATGTGCTCTAAAGATGCAAAATTTTTGAATCGCCTTCTGTCAAGTATATTATTTGTTACTCTCGGTTTTCAGTTCATTTTTCCAGACCTGGGTGAGTGTGAATAGCAGCCACATATGCAAAAGTTCAAAGGGATCGGTGACCACATGCGGTCAGCTAACCATTCTAAAAGAACTGCCAGCCATTGCCAATCAGCAATACATTTCCTATAGGCCTGTAAATCTTTAATCAAAGCAGTTTGGCAAGGAGGTATAGGTTAGCTTCTCCTGCAGAAATGTACACATGTAAAAAAAAAAAACTTAGTGACGAGTATAGAAAAGCATGCTAATTATACAATATTTATTTTCCTATTGCCGGCCTTAAAATGTCAAGTATATTGAAGACAAACAATTTTTGGATATAAATTTAAACATTTATTTATTGGCAAGCAGAGAGAGACAGAGAAGAGAGACAAACAGGATGAGCACATCAGGGCTTCCAGCCACTGCAAATGAACTCCAGACGCAGGCACCACTTTGTGTATCTGGCTTGATATAAATTTAAACGAAAATTAAATGAATCACGAACATCAGACACACTGAGCACCACTGTCCTGGCCTAGAAGAAACAACTACACAGGTGTTCAGACACACAGGACCTGGTGAAGGACCTCGTAGACCTGTGATTCAGACACATCGCCTCTGGTAACTTATTGTCTGTCTAAGCAGGTGTGTTCAAAAGAAAGACAATCCAGTGTGGGATGATAATGGATCAAAGCGAGTTAAGGAAGCGCCCTCCAAATCCCAACTGTCTCATCACTGACTGTAAAGTCTGCTTCCCTCTGGTCCCTTCTAGAGTTTCCAGGTCACAGGAAGATGGGCGAGCACAGGAGTCACCACTGAGCTTTGCTTCTCTGTAGTCGCAGATGTGTGGCTATAGGAAGAGGGGTGGCAGACTGGGCTCTGCTCAGCTGCTTCCAATACAGAAGATCAGGGTCACTTCCAATACCAGCCGAGAAGGAAGCGAAGAATGCCCAGGTGAAGACTCTGGTTCCCCACTCTACTAATGAGAGCCCATCATGAAGTACTTGGAATATTCCTGATCCAAAATGCTTGAGAACCACACTGCTTCTGACTTCAGATTTTGCAATATTGCATATATATCATGAGATATATTGAGGCTGAGACTGAAGCCTACATGTGAAATTCACTTGTTTCATACATGTCTTATACACATGGTCTGACAGTAATTTAAAACAATATTTTAGGTAATGCTCTACAAGAAACAAGTTTTCATGTGTGGAATTTTCCATTTGTGGTGCCAAGTTGGTGCTCAAAAAGTTCTGGCTTTTGGGTTAGGGATGCTCAACCTGTATCTGCAGAGCTATGCATTTTTTTTTAGAGCTATGCATTTTTAAAATAAACTTATCTATTGTTCATAATTAGATACATTGCATGAGCAAGTCTCAAAAGTTTACTTATTATTTGTGTGTTTGAATGCCAGAATCCTTTTGCTGCCGTACACGAACACTCATCCACCTTTATGTGGGTGGCTGGGGAATTGAATCTGGGCTGGCAGGCTTTGTAAGCAAGCATCTCCCCAGTTCCAGAAAGCTATCTATTCCCCCAAAACACACACATTTAATCCTTTTTTATTGTGGCAAAATATACACCACATATTATGGTAGTTACCCTCCATGCTGCTGGGATAAAGCAGCTGATCAGAGAAAGGGTTTACTTTGGCTTGCAGTCTTGAGGGGCAGTTTCATCATGGTGGAAAGCATGAGAAAGCGGGCAGAGGTTGGACATTACTTCTTGCCACAGGAGGTAGCAGCAAGGGGAAGCTGAACTGCAATAGCCCAAAGCTCGTCTCCAGCACAACACCTCCTCCAGCAGGCTCCACCTCCTGAAATCGCCGCCAGAGTTTATGGGGGACATCTAATGCAAACCACCACACGGATTTTAACCACTTTCAAGTGCATGCTTCAGTGGCATTAAGCACATTCATGCTGGTGTGTGTGCAGACATCACCGCTATCATTCTTGAAGAGGTCAAAGTTCTTCTAGAAGGATCCCAGCTCATGCCACCCACCGCCTCGGCAGGCACAAGGCAATCATGGGCTTTAGCTAAAGGGCTGAAACGCTCTCACCAGAGACTCCTGCTGCCTCCTCCCTGGCCAGCCATCACACGGTAAGTCCGTATTAATCCGCAAGCATTCCCAACCTACTAAACCACTTTAAAGGGCAATTAGTGGGTTTATACAACTCGTTATTTATTTACTCAAAAGGCTGTAACTTCTTCCTTGGCTCTCTTCTATTGTGTGAAATACATGTTTGGGACCTTTTAAACTGCTTATTATTTACCTGATAGGACTCAATGGCTTCTCTGGAGCCATTCAGTTTTATTGTGGAAATTAGTACTAGGGGGCTTTTGAAAAGCCAAGTTTAAGACCCTACAGCTTGTGTTTGCTCTTCTTGTCAATGCAGTGTTAAGGCAGCTGACTGAGCTAATGGCCACCCAAGGGCTGCGAGGGACACTTATGTAGCCTTCCTGGTGGAGCAGGGGTGGAGTGCCGCATTTCTATTTGTGAATGTGGATGGATGTCGCAGGGGCCTGTCATGGAGCAGCTAGCTGCAGAAGGACTCAGTTCCCTACATGATGTGACGCTCCATCAGACATCCAGGGTATCTCAGAACGACTGTGTGCTTTTGAAATAGTAGGAGCGCAGCAACACAATAAAGCCAGTCCTTTGGAGGTTACTTGGAAAAGTGACAGGAGGTGACCCAGGATGATGTGACTTGTGTCTCTCAGATGCATGTGTGGATCTCACCTAGGATTCCAGCGCTAGCTTTAAGGCTGGATTAGAACATGTTACAAAAGACGAGTGGGTGATAGATAAAGGACATTTCTGGGGACTTGTTAACATTTGTTTCACTGGAAACAATGTAAAAGTCGATGTAAAAACAAGTCCACACGACTAGTTATTAGCTGTTTTGTATCACAACATGTTTACTGTTTCATTCTTTTGGGTTTTAAACCTCTAGGAAAAATTAAACCAAAAACATACCCTGATATTTAGGTAACAGGTGCTTCTGAATGGAATGGTGTCAGGATTACTGTCCTGTGGAAAGAGGAATGAAGTACCTCTTCTCTTTCTTACCTCATTTAATCTGTCCCTAAACCCAGCAGGGAGGCTGTGATCATCACCCGGCTTATTGCAATTGGAGAAGTTCAGACTCAAATGTGTGAATGCTTTGTCCAAAGTTAACCCCAGACCAAGTTGCAGGGCTTAGAAGATGCTTGCTTGCTGTACAATGTCTAAGAAGAAGAGATCTGCGACGGCTGGGCCAGAAGGTTTTTTCCTTCTGATCATGAGAGCAGATTTGAGTGGTCTCTTGGCTGATCTGTTTAACAGGGTATGCAGTAGGTCAGGATTGGGTGGTGGCTTGTTTAAAGCTCTGCCTCCTCTTTAAGATGTGGTTCCACTCCCAGGAGTGGCTGGGACCGGACATACATCTGTCAAGCCAGTGGAGGACAAAGGCAGCAATTCTCTGACGGCAGAGGAGCCAGGTCAGGTGGCCGGTTAAGGTTTCCACAGAAGACAAAGCTTGATACGCTGCGAAGGACTCCCTGTCCCTGTCCCTCTCTCCCTGGTGGCTCCAAATGCCCCCACAGAAGGCATGGCTGGTCTGTGCTGCACCCAGCTCTGCTCATGTCCTTCCTTCTGAGCTGGTCCCTCTCCGTTTCTACCTGCTACTTAAAAATGCCTCTCTGGCTCCCTTTCTCTGTGCTCCAAAGCTCTCCATCTTCATCTTGCCCTCCGGGGCTGATTTCTTCATGACTTGCTGAGGACAGGGGCGTGCTTACTGAAGGGTCTGAGAGTTTCAACTCTGGGGCTGGATAGATCGTTCTGGGCTTTACAGCTATAAGACAAATGAAGTTTAGAAACCCAGACTCAGTAGGATTTTAGGGAGAGGAGTTTAGAACATGAGGGGAGCGATCATATTGACAAGAACACTGCTCTGCAGCCCTAATATTGAATCTTTTCTTCCTTGCCGAGAGGGCTGGTGTGGATTAAGTACATGCGAACACGAAGTGCGTCGTGGATGATACGCAACTGTTCTAATGGGATTTGTGACTCTATATATGGCAGCATCCTCCATTTATGTCCACGTCTTCATTTTCTCTGCCACACTCAACGCTCCTCCGGAGCGGGAGCCATGGACAGTGAATTGGGGTGTCTTTCCTAGAGACCAGAACAACGCCTTACCCATCGACAGAGAGAGAACTGTAAATGTTCATCAACAGGGAAAAGAGAAGCATGGATAATTTTGGAAACAAGACAGGAGAGCCTTTCAAGTCCTGTCAGAGTATAAAGTGCTGAAATTGAGAGAGGGGGACACAAGAGCCATTTAGCTTGGCCTCCACGTGGTGCAAGAAACCTCTCCACAGCACCACAGGGCTCTCCCTCTGTCACTGATTTCTAATTTAATTCCTGTCTAATCTGATTGTACTGGGCGGTTTTCACCTAAGCTTTCTTGTTGAGTCTTGGACTGATTTTTTTCTAATCAATCAGTATTTTTTCCCCTCTGCCCATTGGGGCAGCTGATTGTGCTGCTTGGCTCTAAAACATCTCTGTAAGTAAACAGAACACCTGCTTAAACCAACATTTCCCTCCCAAGGAAGTTTATTGCAAATGATGGAGAAATCAGCTTTAAAATCTTCCGTTGTTCTTCAAAGTAGGGTCTCACTGTAGCCCAGGCTGACCTGGGATTCACTATGTAGTCTCAGGGTGGCCTCGAACTCACAGCGATCCTCCGACCTCTCCCCAGAAGTGCTGGGATTAAAGTGTGCCACCACGCCTGGCTAGAAGATTCTTTTGGACTTTCAGGCCAACATCGCCTTTGGCTTAGTTCATTCGTTCCTTCGTCTGCCCATCACACATCCCCGGCTTTCTCTCGTTCATTGAATAACTTCTGTCCTAATTGCTAGGTAATGTGTGAAGCGCTAGAGCTCAGGAAGCCAAGGAAATCTTGGGGCTCGCGTGGAGGGAGCGCGCACAGTACATGTCCCCCATGCCAGCACTGGGGAGGTGAAAACGGGAAGACTCCTAGGACTTTTGGCTAGCAGAATCCATGAGACCCAATCCCAAAGAAGAAGGTGTAGAGTGGTAGAGACACCGAGCATCAGCCTCTGGACTCCACGCTTAACGCGAGCAGGATAACTAAGATAAAATAACATGGATGCAAAAGGTACCTACCAGCAGCAGGGGTCTCCTGCCACACCCAAGCCTGCACGGAGGAGAGACATGCTGGGAACTTGGCTTCTAGGCGGCTCCTGAGTAAGTCATATTTTTAAAAACCTGTACAGGATCCCCATGATCTCCCAGGACTGTCACATGCGCTACTCAAAGTCTTTACGAGGTCCCTTGCACCGGAGAGGCTAGAGAACGTGGAGTTCGTGGGTCGGGTTGATACAGACTTGCTACCTTCACCCTGTCAAAGCTGGGAAGCCTTCTCAGAGGTGTCCCCCTTCTTTTTGATACTGACAGAAGAGACCAGCCATGATAGTGCTGTGGCTTTGCTCCCCCACTGCCAGGGACTGATCAGAACGGAACTGAGAGGCGCTTTCTGAGCTAGTGACCTCCACAATATCCTCCCTTAGCTTGGATCAAGTCGGTTGACTTGACAGGAATCAGAAGAAGAGCTGAGCCAGTCGGGTGCCCACGCTTCCCTCCGTCCCTTGAGAAGGGGCCATTTTTGGTCCTGCTTATGGAGACGGATTATTTCATATTCTACTGTTGAGGTGGATAATCCTAGTCTTAGGGTATTTGTCATTGACCCAATTTCATCATCTTTTGACAAGAATCAAGATTTGGGCATGAGATTTTTTGAGAAGGGAAAATGGAAGGCAGCAACACCTTAGCTTCAAGAGCCTCTCTCATTTCAAAGCTGACACCCTTGGCCATGTGAGCAGAGGTCTTTCTCAGCGACAGCCCAGGTCTGTGCAGCACCAGGCAGCTTGCTGCGCGGGCTCAGCAGGCATTTGTGGAAGAAATGAATAAATCATCAGCAGTTGTTTGGGTTTTAGTATAAATGGATCTTGGACCCGAGATATTGCAGGCGAGCAGACAGGTTAGGGCTGGAGCTGTGGGCTGACTACGTGCACGTCTGAACCACAGTCACGAGTTTCTACAAGTACCAGCGCCTCCACAACTGCATCTTGGCTTCCTGCTCATTTTTTTAGCCAAGCAATTTTTTCCAGCCTTTCATATTTCTAGCAGAATGTGATTTATTCATACAAAATTATGCTCCATTTTTATAAAACCCAAGTTACTGCAAATGATGCCTGAGGTTTCTCAGAAAATATTAATTCCTGATCTGCTGCTATAAAGCATGCCTGCTCACTGCGCAGGAACCCTGTCGCCCTGAGACAGATGGAAACAGTCCAGGGAGAGATTAACTTCGCAGTCCTGGCCATTTCCTCTGCTCCTCTGGCCCTCCCTCGAGGCCACATTGACCTCCAGCTTCTTTGCAAATGCAGAGTCGCTCAGATTGATAAATCATACGAATCCCTTTCTGATCAGAGTTATCTTACTATTTACTACTCTGGAGGGGAGTTAACCATATTCCAGGCGCTTCGTATGCGTGCACACCTCCGTCCTTCTTCCTAACAGCCTTGGCTTATTTTCCATGCCACTGGTGATGTCCCAGCCCTCACAGCGCAGGGTCCACAGCAGAGACACACCTTTAGAGATGAACCTCGTGACTATTTAGCCCTCCTTCCCTCACCTGCCCCTACTTCCATCCGATACAATGACCCACCAGAAGAAAAGGCCCGTGAGAGACACATTATAAAGAGTGAATGCAAACCGAGATCGTGTTCATCTAGTCAAGAATGTTGACATGGTTCCGGCCCCGGCTGTCCGCCGTTTTCATCATCTGGTGATGACAGCAGGCTTTTGCTAGGTCATCTGACTCTCAACGGTGTAAGTGAATGAAAACTGTCTGCAGTCAGGAGCAGACAAGAACAAAGCGTGCCACCCCTTTCTCACACAGCCTTTCCTGTCATTGCAAGGGGAGGCCCAGGTGAGCTAGGCTGAAGTCTGAATCCCTACTCTTAGTTTCCACCAGAAGCTTTCTGTGGTTACCAAGTTGTGGGTACAGGAGTAGGAAGCCAGTGTGCTGTCGCCCAGGAGGGTGACGACAACTAACGGTAATGGGATCATATGTATGAAACAAAGACAGCAAGGGGTTTGGGTGTTTTCAACATAAAAACAACGAAACCCTTTCTAGGAGACAGGCGTCTCTAACTGAAACACTACATCATGTGCCCATGTGTCAACAGCACTGCACGTGGAACATCATAAATATGGATCGTTTTTAAGCAGCAGTTAAAAATAAGTGTAATTTTAAAAGGCTAACAGCCTGAACTACCAGACACTGGATTTGTGTTGGAATGCCTACTTAGAAAATCAATCAGGAAATTCTAAAGTCATGAAAAGATAAAGAAGAATGACCTTCGGAAGGTACCTGGACATTCTTGTGACCTTCAGCATCCCAGAGGAATGAGACTCCCACCCATTCTTAGGAAGGGGTGGGAAACAGCCCCTTTCCTTTCGCCATACTGTCCTGCGGAGTAGGCATCGAGGGCAGCATGCTCAGAAGGAACGTAAACTCATATTCTCCCAGCAGCCCAGCCAACAAAGCTCCCACCCAATGGCATCGCCACGAACGAGAGCAGGTGGGAAGCAAATGCGCAGGCCAGCAAGACACTGAAGAAGGGCGAGGCTGGAGCTGGTCGTGGGCGTCCCTGTCCAAGTGCAGAACCGCAGCCGTCGGGAAGCATACATCGAGGTCTGGAAAGTGTTTTATGTTTCGAACAAAAAAGAAAGTGCTGGCTAATCATTATGAAAATTTTGTAGAAAGAGGTGGTAATATGTTAATAACAAAAAGAGTTTAGGAAACCAGAAGGGTTTGTGCCAATGAATGTATAATAGGCAAATTCCAGGCTCTAAATGGCTACTTTTGGGAAGGTCATAGCTTTACTCAATCTCATTCCCACTCTGGGGCTAGTCTGAAGTCATACAGTGCTGGAATCTCCATTTATTTCTAGAAAATATTGGCTTATTCAAAAGAATAGTTAATATGATAGAAAAGTTAATATTTTCAAAACCCCAGAAACTATGAACCCAAACAATTTAGTAGGGGTCTTAAAGTCCTTGCTTTGAAGAAGAGTTATGAATTGTATCTTCAACTGATTATGACTGCTTTCACTTATACCCCAGAAGAAAACCCGCAGGAAGAAGGAACAAAATGTTTGAGGAAGAAAACAAGCTAATTACAAGCTCTCGGTTTGCAAAGGGACCCTGCCTGTTCTTCCTCATTCACTCCTTCTCCAAGACTCTCGGGTGTCTTAGCCCCACGTCAGCAAATACTGGCTAAGGAAGCGCAGGGAAGGTAGTTTTCCGCAAATGCACTGCCAGCACAGCAGACAAAGCCAACTCACCACTTTGAATTTGGAACAGAAAACCTCTGGATGGGAGGGGAAAATGTCCTAGGATATAGGAAAATAGAGAAATTGATAGGATGAATGGTGACAGTGGGAACATCTGTTTCTGGGCAGGGAACGGCCCTGACAAGGGGTTCGAGTAAGAAGGTCAGCAAAAAGGGAAAGGGAATGAAAAAGCCACGCAGGCTCTGTACAGAGGTAGCCAGGCCTCCCAAGCATCAGGGTGAATCATGCAGCACTTGGGAAGAAGTCTTCGAATCTGTCAATCCTAGCTTCTGATAAACTATCACTGCATTTGCAAACCGAGATTTCCTCTACTTTTCATGGGAATTCATATTTTCCTACAATATGTTTTGGCTCATTCTGCCAAAGGTTATCATATTTTGAGCATGTATGTATAACTATTGAAATTTAAGTTATCTATTATGAACACCCATTTAAGAGGTAAAATTCAATGGCCCCAAGTATGTTAATGGGGTCATGAAAACATCAACAGAGTAACATGGTTTTTCAGTCCAACCTATAATCTCCTAGTAGTGACCGTAAACTGGGGCTTCTGTGCCTGTGGCTGAAGGAGAAGTCAGAGAAGCAAAAATATGTCCGGGGAAAGCATTCTTGTGTCACATTTTAAGTGAGCTTTGATTCAGGGCCTCTCCTTCTACCATCTGACTTAGAAGCAGCACAGTCGTCAGCTTCTGTGAAATTCCCAGAGCCACTCTCAGAGCACACAGGCTTGGCTGGCTGTCCTGGGGAAGGCTGGTCCACTGAAACCAACATACTCGGGCTCAGCCTGACACGACAGAAGAAAGGCTTTAACCCAAGTACATCAGATAATCCTCCCAAGTGACAAGTTTTACCTTGGAGAAGCACTGAAATGGGCTGCTTTATAGTTAGTTATTGCTCTTTCTGCAAAAAAGGAACTTGAAAATAAGGGATGGATGAAGGCTGGCCAGACAAGACTGAGGTGCCCGCCAGCCAGCTGAAGGACATCTCCCACTGTGTCTAACACTCTGAGTTCTTTCTTGTGGAGACACAGAGGGACTTCATCTGCACCTCCTCACAGGTCTTCACACAGGCACACACACACACACATGCACGCACACATGTACACGCACACAAGCAATACACACAGACATACACACACGTACATGCACGCAGGCGCAAACGCATGTACACACATATACATAGACACGCACACTAACACACATGCATACGCACATGCACACACATGTACACGTGTGCACACACGCACACACAGACACGCACACATACACATGGACACACACATGCACGCGCACACGCGTGCACACACACCAAATTGAACTGGAAAAAGCAAAAACCAAATCAAACCCCAACTACTTCTGGTCTATTTGAGAAAGTAACTCTATACATTCCTGTTTGGCAATCTTTCTCCAGCCTTTTAGCCAAAGCAGGATATTAACTATAGTTTGTGCTGGTTGATTAGATTTGCCAATCACATTCAGTAATACAGGACAGGAGAAGCAAGTCAAGGCAGTGAGTAAGAAGTCAGGTGCACAAGACCACGAGCTGCTGGGTTAGATGCATAATGTTCTCTGAAAGAAAACCTCAAGCAACAGTGCTCCCAGTGAAATGGTTCGGAAAGAATGACAAAACACTTCAGAAATAAAATACTTATTGCTGAAAAATGAACTTGGACTCAGCCAATTCCAAAGTTCAAAATTTACTGCACCGTTCAGGCCCTTTCCCCTAAGTTTCTTGTCTCTTGTTTCATTGCACAATGAGGGATTTTTCATACTGTATGTGAAATACAACAAGGCGATTTCTGCAGTAATAAACTCCAGACACGCATGACAAATCCAAGCATGCAGAATGTTTAACATCCCAGCTCACAGATACTGTAGGGACAAAATCCGATTATGAATTATATGCCACAATAAATAGGGCTCAATGTTTCATAAAGCAATTTATAGTTCATAAAGATGACAAAATGTACCTGTCAGACAGAGCGCGGAGAGCTGTTCTCTGGGTTGCCTGCTGGAAGAAAGGGCAGAGATGTTTATTTAATATTCTGACTTTTAAATTATGTGCTCAATCAACACTTAAAAAAACCCAGGCTGCACACATTTTTGTTATGTAGCCAAATTTTCAACCAGTAGTAACGCAGCCCCGGCATGTTACAAAAGGAGCACTCCGGAGCTAAGGGGAGCTGTGGCAACGCAGGCCCATGGCTAGGGGGAGACTGTGGGAAGGTGCCTGTTCTGCCAAGCTGGCGGGTTAGACTAGATTTCGGAAAGAGCCAGAGATGATTTATTTCAACTACCTGAGAGTATTTCCCCACTGCTTTATCCTCCTCTCCTGTACGAAAACAGATATTTGGTTCCATTTCTTTCTTTCTCAATGAGGGTGCAATTTTTGACTATTTTTTCAGTCATTGAAAAAGTTTCCAAAGCCGGAAAATGAACATTGATTGGAAATCTCATAATTTTATGGGATTATTGATTTTTAAGGCATAGTAATGATACCGTGGCAATTAAAAAAAATAAGTGTGGTAGTTTGAGTGAATGTCCCCCAACAGATTCAAAAGTGTATTAAAGATTTGTCTCCAGCCTCCTGGCTGGAGGAGGTGATACCTTGGCCTGGCCTCCTAGGGTCCAGCCCTAAAGTGTTTCTGGGGTGGGTGTGAAATTCCAGCTATCCATATGCAAAGAGCAGTCAGAGCTCAGGCCCTGCTGGCTTGAGGCCTTGGATGGGTTTCTCTCTCTGCTTGGATCTTCATTATTAAGCTTCCCCTGGATCTGTAACTTTAATATTTTCCTCTAAAACTGTGCCTGGTTGGAGATTCATCTCAGTGGTGTGTGGCTGTCTACGACAATAAGCTTTTTGGATTCTGAAATACTTATGGCTATTGTATGATGTCGAGATTTTCTTTCTTTTTTTAAAATTATTTTATTTATTCATTTTCAAGCAGAGGAGAGAGAGAGAGAGAGAGAGAGAGAGAGAGAGAGAGAGAGAGAGAGAGAGAGAGAGAGAGAGAGTGCACCAGGGCCACCACCTTGTGGGTCTGGCTTATGTGGGTCCTGGGGAATTGAACCCGGGCCTTAGGCGAGTGCCTTAACCCCTGAGCCATCTCTCCGGCCCCATGGAGATTTTCTTAAAGACAACACAATAGGGGAGTGAGGTGGGAGGCATATTTAAGACTTGAGCACACTTGTGAGGAACATGAACACGAAAAGATGAAGGTACAGAAAGGTGCAGCTATGAGTGGGTGGCCTCCTCAAACTGTGTACTTTGCAGGTGCTCAGCAAGTATCTGCCAGGTGAGCACCAAATAAATGCATCATCAGGAATGCGTTCCATTAAAATCTGAGCAGAACTATAAGGACAAGGACAGACATGGCCGAGGGAGAAGAGATGCAAAGCAAGGCCCTTCGCAGGCCCTGGACATGGTTTTCAACTGGGCACCCCCACTCCCAATCTCAGGGGCATCTGGAACCAAGTGGGGTGTTGCTTCCAGTTGCAGTCAAGATGGGGATCCCTAGTGGCATTTAGTGCCTGGGGTCAGGGATGCTAAGGTCCTTTAAGGATGGTCATCTGTTCACAGAGGAACTGTCCACTTAGTGACAAGGCAGACAAGGTAGAGAAGTAAAGGTAGATCTGAAAGACGGATGTAGAGAACAAGAGTTTGGGGCGTGGTAAAAGGAACCGAGAAGAAATTAAGAGGAACTTAGTAGTTGCTACAAGTGGCATCCGATGATGAGGAAAGAGCGTCAAATACGTGACCGGTGTTGTCTGAGAACAACTACTGCGATCTTAGCAGCAGCAGCTGCACCCACACCAGAGACTCTCCGCCTGTCATCCCCCAAAGAGAGGCAGCGAAGGGTCATTAGCCCGACCTGATATATGAGGCACACCCTGTGCCAGCTGCATGCGAGGAGGCAGGAGGTCCATGTGCCCAGCCACGTGAAGGCTCTTACCCATGCTAGAATGAGACCTTTAACGTGGCTGCTCTGGGGTCTCCGTGCTCTTGCTCATGTTTGGTAAGAAAGCTCAGTGCACTCATTGGCTCATCCAAATAAACTTTGGTGGAATTGGCCTTTGGTGCCCTGCCTGCAAGGAAGCACCGGTTAGCCTGGGCTTTGAGAGCCTTTCATTTACTCCCTTCATTTACTGTGAGCCTTCGGTGGGGCCCGCGCCTACATCTCAGGTCCCAGACTGCCCTTGGTTGTGGTGTGGAAAGGAGCTGGTCAGCCAGTGCCCAGGCTCTTGTGGACATTGGGACGGGGTGCTGTTTCTTCCTCGTTTCAATGACCACCCTGTGTCTTGGCATGCTGGAGTTACAGAATTACTTCAAGACACAGGGTAGTTATCTGCAGATCTTGGTGAGGAGAGAGGGAGAGAAAGAGAAGCCAGCTTCGGTAACTCTGGCTCTGCCCCTCTGCTCTCCCACAGGCAGCCCAGGAGAGGCTCAGTGAAAGATCCCAGCAGGGAGCCCTGGCCGTTCACAGGTTCATCCCCTCAAGGCTTCTCACTCAGCAAGACAACATTTACTTTTGGCAGGAATACTTGAGAGGAACTTAACTCTCTACTCTTGACTGGCTGAATACACAAGAACTCCTCTGAAGAAAGGTAGGATGTATCATTAGCGTGGTGCCTTGACACTATCCCAGCAGGAGGCATGGGAGGAAGGCTTTTCCTAGGAGGTACGACTAAAATCCAGTCTGAAATTCCCCTCGCTGTGGACAAGGCTGGCACAGTCTATTGTCTCTTCTCCAAATATCTTTTCTCCTGATGTTTCTGATAGAGAAATAGTTCGTGTTGATGTGCAGCTCCTTAGAAAATGACTTAAAAAGCAAAAGCAAAACAAACAAGAAGAAGCCAGAAGCCCTGTTGCTCACCCACTGCTGGAGGTGCCTGAGAAGTGATGCCCTTGGGTGGTAACTGCTGAGGACAGCCTGCTGCACAGCTCGGCTAGAAGCTGAGTGGGAAGTCTGTGATACCCACCAGCCACCAAATGACTCTTCCATTTGTCTGGGTGATGTGTGCCACCACACCGCCCCAACAGTACCGGTGCCATCAACTGCCTGCACCACTATTTAAAATTTTATTTATTTAGAATTTAAGTGGGTTCTGGGGAATCGAACCTGGGTCCTTAGGTTTTGCAGGCTAGCACCTCAACCACTGAGCAATCCCTCCAGCCCTAATACCTTTTTTGATGGATTTTCATTGGCAATTATTTTCCATCTCTTAAAAGAACTTTACACTGCCCATGGAGGAGGATATCCAGCTGATTGGGGATGGGGAAGAGGGGCATTGGGGAACTGGGGATAACAACTCAGCGTTTGCCCACTAAATAATGTAACTCATTATGGACAATAAAAAAAGAACTTTACAGAAGACAAACATTATCTACCTAAAACACGTTAAACATTTTAAACAATTCCTGAAGGAGGGGAAAAAAAGCTTATGGCATTAGATTAAAAGTCTGTGTCCTGATGACTACTTTCTGTGGTTTCTTTAGCAATAGGATTTTACCTTTGGCCTGGGGTGGGTATTCAAGAGCTTTGACAGAATCCTGTCTTGTTCTGGGGACCTTGTAGGTCAATTTTATCAACAGTCGAGAGACCCCATGGGATCCAGAATGGTAACCAGCCCCCAGAGGGTAGCAAGTGCAGTGCTGGAAGGCACCGCATAAGCTGCCAGGGGAAATTGGTCAATGATACTTGGAGAAAGCGGAAACCGCTGATATAGAAAATGCAGACTGTTACCATAAGAAGGCTGAACACACTCCCCTCTGGAAGAGACCAGTGAGCCAAGAAGAGACCACTTGTGCAATAGAGGTGCCAAAACGGGGGGGGGGGTAATCAACAGCTTTCAAATTGTCCAAGAAATCCACTCAGTGACAAGGAACCCTTAACTGGAAGTGGGACCTAGCCCAAAACCCTATGGGAACCAAAAACCTGGGCTCCAAGGAGAAATTTCCTTTACCAGAGAACTACAGAGAGGCTGATCCCAATAGAATTTTGTCCAATTAACCTATACTGATCTCACTCTCCAATGGAGACTCTGGTTATGTTTTGCAGAAGGCAGTGAGAGAGCTGTGGTCATGCCAACCCCATCAAAGAGCCACAGGTGGATGGCTGACACCCTGGCAGGAGATGAACCTCCCCAGGTCTATTGTATGGACCCTAAATGATACCACTGAGAGAGTGGCAGGATAAGCAAGAGACCCATAACCACAGATCAGGAGCAGGGACACCAGTCCAGCCAGTTTGGTGTGTGAAGTGCACGTGGCCTACGCCTGTTCAAGTACATATGGTGACCAGCTAGCTGGGGACTCGACCTAAACTGTTAAACACCGATTAAGTAAAAAACCAAAACAAAAGGAGACAAGGTCGGTCACAAAACATGGACAGGGCTTGAAGTTATGGATCTACATTTTGCTGCTGTTTTAAGTGAAGAAAATCTAGGACTCAACTGGTTCCAATATAATTTTTCCATCCCAGATGTGGGCAACCTTCATTTTTACCTGTCACAGTATCAAGTTTATTCCAGAGATGGTGAAGAGTAACCCGAGGCAGGGATTGCAGCCACATTTCATATATGGCACAGCATATCCACATCCGGCTACGGATGCTCCTCAATTTCTGTTGGGGTATGTCTTAATAAACTCATTTTAGGTTGAAAGTACCCTAAGTCCAACATGCCTTTATTAGGTCTAGCCTGCAGAACCCTCTGTCTCAGTGGCATGGTTAATTGTAGGGGACTGGCTGTTTCCTGTTGTGACCTGCATGTGAGGAACAGGCCATCAGCACCCTGAGAGAGGACCGAAACATGTATCATTAGTGTAGGAAAAGCTCAAAATTCAGAGCTGGAAGTACAGTGCCTATAGCTTTCACACCACTGGAATGCCAAATGGTTCTGTGAACCAGGGGGCCTTCAGTTCCTGAACGGATGCCATCACAGCCAATCTTAGCTCATCGGTATTTCGCTATTAACTCTTCATTAGTTTTTTTGTTTCTCGAGGTAGGATCTCTCTCCCTAGTCTGGGCTGACCAAGAATTCACTATGTAGTTTCAGGGTAGCCTTGAACTCACAGCAACTCTCCTACCTGTAACTGCCTTGTGCTGGGATTAAAGGCGTGTGGAACTTGGACCCACTCACATATTTGTTCTACTGAGAGCCATACCTTTTGCTTACTGTTTATTCTCAAGTTGACTTGCTAATTTATTATTCTACTGAACAATTTTCCTGGTCCATTAACACATTGTTTCATTATCTTCACTTTTAGGACATTTTATCTTTAGTTGATGGATTCTTTTGAATGTTGTACACTTTTCTTTGTCTTTCAACCCATTTAGTAACATTTTCAAGACAAAGGAAACATTCTTACATCTCTGTTTTCCTCGGCAATTCTTAGTGCTTTGATTTCTGGATTCCTAGAAATGCTGTCTAAGGAGCATTTTGTTCAGTACTTTCTCCCATCCTGTTCTCTACCGGGTCAGGCAGAGCCAGAGGACAATATAATCTGCTCTTCTATAAGGACAATTTTGAGAGACAGGAGATACTGAGCAGACGGCAGTCAGAGGAAGGAGAAAGCCTGCTTTGGCTGGGTACCCTTGACCGTGTGGTTGTTCCAATAAGGACTGCTCTGTGCAAATACTGCTTGCTGGTCATAAAACCCACACAGAAAAGATCCTAAGTCAAGGCTGAAGAACTTGCCAGTAAAGGAAGCAAACAACTGAACGGGGCAGAGGACAAGCCATGTCTGCTCTTGGTGTCAGAGTTAAGCCAATGCCTACAAGATTCTCTGGTTCTTTCCCATTGCTCCTCCCCTGATTTAGAGTCACCTTATACTTTGAGGTCTAGCTCATCCTTGAATTCCCAAGTGTCCCTTGAGGCTCCTTCCTCTGAACTCCGGGTCTGTAACATGGGTTGGGATGGGGTTTTACTCATCCTTGGGGAGCTTGCCATTGATGCAGTGGTGACGTTAGTCTTTGCTTCCCAAGTGCTCTGTAACATCATGGAAGGCAGGGATTTTGTTTATCCTTATTGCCCAAAATTAGATACATTGAATGAGCAAATATTGTGTTGAAATTCCCGTTTCCCTCCTCCCTGTCCCCAATCCACTGGGTATCCTCCTTGGTGGGCACACTGGACCAATCCATGTGGTAAGGGTTGTGGATAGCACAGGAGGCAGCCAGCTGTCGTCCCCCCTCTAGAAGACAGAGATCTTAGTTCATTCTTCCTGCATGAGGAACTTAGAGGATGTGAACAGGAACATCCGGGGATGACAAATACATTATTTGCTACTGCCTCCACCCAGGAGGTTTGTTAAGCTAACTTTTTCCAGAGTTGGATATTCTTTCTCTAGTATGCTTTCATTAAAATTTTTCTTGTTTGATACTAGGTGTGGTGACATGTGCCTGTAATCTTAGTGCTGAGGAGGTGAAGGCAGGAGGATTCCTGGGGCATGCCGGTTAGCTTAGCTTATCTAGCCCAACTGGTGAGCTCTAAGATCAGAAAGAGACGCTGACTCAAAAATAAGGTGGAGGGCTGGAGAGATGGCTCTGCAGATAAGGCACTTGGCTCCAGTGCTTGAGGCCCCCAGTTCAATTCCCCCGTACCCACATAAGCCAGACCCACAAGGTGGTGGCCCTGGTGTTCTCGCGTGCTCTCTCTCTCTCTCTCTCTGTCCCTCCTTGAAAATGAATAAATAAAATATTAAAAAATAAGGTGGAGAGGTGATAGAGGGAGACACTTGATGTCAACCTCTAGCCTCTCCATGCACACACGCACACACACACACACACACACACTTAAAAAATCCCTCTTTGACGAGTTCTTTCCATTCCCACTGGGTTTCTTAGATCTAGGTATATTTACTAGGAATTTGATAGTTTGAAGATTGTCTGGATAATGCTATCTCTTAAGTTGGATGCCGTCACTGACAGATTTCAGCCACTATCTGAGGTCATATGTCAACGAAAGCCCTGACTTGACAAGTTCAGTCTTCTGAGAGACGAAGAGAGTCATGTTTGCTTTGCACATTTCACTCGAAATACACTATTAACAATGTGGCTCCGGCAGGCTCTGGGGGCCTTTGCTATTATAGACTCAGGACCAGCTTCTCAGTCAGGAGAAACAGACGATATGGGGACAATGTGATCAGGTGCCTAGGGATGTCCCTCACTCACAGTGACTGGTACCAGACTCCTCTCAGAGGGTCAGGGGTCCATAGATTGCTCAGAAAGCATAAGGTATCCGAGCTTATATGTTCTAAAATGTGGAGCTTCACCATGCTGAGCTCCCGTGGGAGCCATCAGAAGTTGGGTCTCATACCTTCCTCTGCTTCTTCCTACCTCAAGCATGTTCTCTGTGAAGTTCCCTTATCTGACTAAAAACTTTCGAAAGAAACGTAATTGCCTTCAACACTTTCTTGTAGAAACACATCAAGTAACAGGAATGATTAACTATCAGGGAAGAGACTGAAAAGTCGTCATCTCCCCCAGACAGGTTTCGTGTGTTCTTTTGATGGTGAAATGAGGAAGAAGAAATGGATCTGGGCCAGGGAGGGCTCCCCAAAACAGTCCAGCAAGGCCTTGGCCTTCCTGCGCTCTGCGGCCGGGCATGGAAGGAAGGAAGGAAGGAAGGAAGGAGCAGATGCACTTTGAGTCTTGCCAGTCTGAGTGGGAAGAGGCTGGTGGGACACTGAGTAAATGCCGGCAGGCACCAGGGAGAGCTGCATCCGAGAATACCGAGCCGGAGGGTGGGTGGGAGTCATCTTTATTCCTTGATAAAGACATGGGGGAGAATTTCAGGTTTTTGAGATTATTCACTTTTCCTCAAGAGGATCAGAAATAGAAATATACTGCTGGTTTTCTGGGGAAACTCCAGGAAGGAACTCTTTCTACTAACCATCAGGACTATGTATGGAGAGAAGAGCAGGTCGGGTTAGTCAGCCAGAGGGCTTACCAGGCAAAGAAGGCAAACCTACGCAGGCTGCTGAGCAGCTAAGCTCGCGCGTTCTCAGAACTGGGAGGGGCAGAAGCATGTGACTTCCAGGACGGAGCGCTGACGTAAGAGAGCACACATGTGCAGTCACCTGTCTGTAGACTTAGAATTCCAAAGTGACAGCCCCACACAAGAGCAGCCACATGCTTGCCACTGGCTGAACTTCTAGTTAAGAGCGACCACAGGAGTGCGCAAAGCTCTGTTCTTGGTGTGGAAGGCTAAATCTGGAGCACGGATGGTGACACTGACGTTCCTTTTGGTCTTCTTGGCCTGCACGTCTCACTGGAGCAAACAAATCTATTCTTTAGAAGCCTGTGACATATACTTTTAGGGCCAAGAAATCCAAAATAAGCACTGGAACGAATGCGAAGTTTTTAAGTATCATCCAGTTTGCCTCTGGCCAGGTGCAGTCTTGGTTGGATTCAAGGGTCCTCCAGCTCTGATATGTCAGGACTGGATTCACTGTGTCAAAGCTTTGCATGAAAGCAATGCCAGCATGACTTTGTAGGTTACAGGTTCCTGGTTGTTTAGGATCTGCTGGGTCACAGATAACTGTCCCAGCAGAGAGAGGCCCATGTATAGAGGGGTTGTTGCTTGATGGTTCAATCCCTGTAAGATTAGACTGGCTAAATCCTGCACGTCTCATAGTGGCTTTGCAGACTGCACCTCTGGGTGTGATCCATTCTCATGTTCCTGGAACTCATTCCATGAGGGGATGTGAAGGCAGACAGACCTTACTTACGAAAGGTCAAGGTGGTTATGGCCCAGTGGTGACTATTATTTTAATACCTAGTCAAAAACTCATATTGACACATGACGATTACACACATTTATGGGGTACAATGTGAGGATCAGATCAGGGTAACTGGTATTTCTTGAGTCTCAAACAGTTATCATTTCTTTGTGTTAGAAATAGTCCAAATCTTCTCTACTAGTTATTTTGAAATATATGATTGTTGTCAACCATAGCTACCTTTACCCAGAATATTTGAAGTGATCTGTCCTGTCCCAATGTACCATGGTATCCATCCCCCCCACCTCACTCTTCCTACCAGGCTCTGGGTCTATAATCTACTTCTATGAGGCTCTCATTTTAGGTCCAGCAGGTGGATACTGAGAAGAATCATTTTTACTCTGTGAGTTTGCCAAATATCTTTTGGAGCTTTATAAAAAGTCATTTTTGCCTCAGTATGATGCTTTGGTGGCATCCCCCTCTTCTGAAAAACACATTTGTTTATATATTATTTACTTATTTGCAAGCAGAGAGAGAGAGAGAGAGAGAGAGAGAGAGAGAGAGAGAGAGAGAGAGAGAGAGAGAGAGAGAGAGAGAGAATGGGCACACTAGAGCCTCCTGCAAACGGACTCCAGATGCATGTGTCACTTTGTGCATCTGGCTTTATGTGGGTACTGGGGAATCGAACTCTGGTTGTTAGGCATAATATAACATAATATTTAAAATGTATTTCTAGTGAGTAACATAAATGTTACTTATGCCTAACATAACATAACAAGTAACATAAATGTTTTGGTAATTTTGTTAAAACTGTAACTTGTGATTGCCGACCCCAAATCTAAGTCTGGCTTTCCATTTTATTCAAACTTTTCTATTAAAAATAGCACCATTTGAAAGTAAAATGGGTGGTGAGGAATGATTATCCTAATTGAACTTTGGAAATCAATGCTGCAAGAGAAAGCTGAAGAAACTCGGCGTGTTCTGATTGGTACACTAGATGTGCAGTTTATATGTGACAATGCTCTTACACACTTCTTGAAACCGCCCTGAAGGAAGATGAATTCAGAGACCCAGAAAGATGTCCCGGCTAACTTGGATCCTTGCACTTTTCAGGTGTGTTGGTGACCATGTTTGCTGGCTTAGCAGCTGTCTGATATGCTTCTTAAAGATGATCTTGTTTCACTCAGCACAACCTGTGGGCTGCAGATCTGGACAGGATGAAAATGAAAGGGCCAAAGGGGCCCTGAATGACTAAAAATGATCTGTCTCCATGCTTTTCCAGGTTAAGAAAGTCTCCTGAGAAGAGCTGGGCTTAGAAGATAACTAGCTCACATAGATAAAATTTGGAAAAAGGAAAAAATATATGAAACTTTCCAAATGCAAATCTGGGCCAAACACCTGAATAACTAGCTATAGATTAATCTTTCACTGCAGGACATCAGCCAAGTCTGGAGAGAAGTGATAACAAATACTCCAAGGAGCAACCATTCTTGAATGATGACACTTCCCAACAAGCTACTGAAGGGGGAAAACACACCATTAAAGTCATGGGACAAAGGGCCACTCTTCTGAGTCAAGTGACTGTGCTCCGGAGATGCCTGCTCGCCAACCAGCAGTCCTGCTGGATGGGGCTGGAAGTGTTGTCCTACCAGCTATAGATGCTGCTCTCAGATCCTGAACGAGTCTGGGTAGCTGGGACTGACATCCTCTAGTCACAAAACCTTGGCTTAGCTTCAAAAACATAGCTCCTTGTATGAATTCTGCAATTTTAACAAAGGCCACGGTTTCCCATCTTTGTGTTAACTGTATGATTTCCTATTTTAATGGATTGTCTTTTTATTTAATGTTCTCATTTTATAGACTTCCATTCAGGGTTCTTAAGCTGAAGCTGGGCACATCCCATAGCCCAGGCTGGTTAGCATAACTAAACTTACGTAAGTCTCAAGTGGGTCCCTGAGAGAAGGCCTCAAACTCCATTTCAGAGGACAGCATGTGGGCCTCTGCAATCTGATCTTGGTGATATTTAAGTTCACTGACCGTTTCTGTGTTGGAAATTATAGTTGATTCACATGAAAAAGGCAATTACATTTTTATACATATTTACTTGTGTTTTTCATAAATGCTTAGACAGAGAGGCATAAAATGACAAAGGAAATTTTCATTTGTTTCTGGTGACAGTACAGTTTTATTTATAAAATACAATTACTTAACTAAGCTTAAGTCTTATAAACAAGTAAAACTTCCTACAGAGCATTTGGGTTTGTTCTTTGATTGAGTTCAAAGGCTCAGATACATGATCCTTCCTGCACAGACGGGGCAGAGATCTGACAGGCAGGTGTCTTCAACTATAGTTACTGTTTTTTCCGGGTTGAAAAGAAACCAATTCATCAGTATGATCAAACTGAGTGCTTAGCTCAGGCACACTAATGCAAGTTTAGCAATAAAAACAAATATATGCTCCTTTTTTTCTGTGTTCCTATTGGGTTTTATTTATACCTACCTACCTACCTATACATATACATATACATATACACCCATACATACACACACTTTTGGTATAGTTCTTTAGGACAAGGTATTTCTTGGCATTGAAATTTTACTTAAAATTTTTGTGGTTAAATTAACATAACAAATATCACTAATGTGTAATTCATCCTGACCAGTGAGCCAGCGTCTTCCATGGATATGTGGAGCTTGGTAGGCATTTAAGACTGTTCTTGGAATGATTTATGCAAAAGCTGTCTAGCCCTTGTTTGGCCACAAATAGCATCTACAATGCACTTCATTTCTCATGGAGCAGAAACTTGATTTTGGAGTTGTGCCCCCCAAACCTGGTCCTGATTACTGCTTCAACTCCTGTTTATATAATTCTACACAGTTCTGGCAGGATTCAAGAGCACATACCAGGGTGTTGGCTTTTATGAATCTCCTGGGATGTGAATGTCATGCTGACTGGATGAACTCTGGCCACCACTCCCAGACAAGCACAATGACTCTATTTATTCAGACTTGGCTGCCTGAATGCAGACTGACTCTGTGTGTAATAAATTTTCACAGGCCAAGAACTTCAGCACTAACCAAGCTGAGCCTGAGAGGAAAAACGCACCTAGGGAAGTGGAGTTGGGCTGCAGAAACCTCCTCCGTTTCTGTTTCATGCCTGCATCTCATTCAGCTAATTCACATGGTCACTGATGGACGTGCACCGTCAGTGGCTTGAAAGATTTCATTTTCAAAAACAGCCACACTCTTTGTAACACAACTGCCATATTAAAAAGGAACAAAGGAAAAAGAGAAATGCTCCCATGGCTACTGCAATCTGCTTTTAGCAGCTCACGCCAAACTGATAGGAGTCACCCAGTGGCCTTGAAAGGAAAGAGCAGAGACTCGAGATGGGCGGCTTCTTTGTCACCCATAGGAGACCAAGGGGAGCAGTGCATCGCAGCTCGTTTCACCTGCGATCCTGACTTGGTGGGGCGCCGAGGTTTAGATTCTTTCTGACAGACAAGAGTGTTATTCTCTGCATTATACATAAGAAAATAATTGCCTACTTAGCTTGCAGATTTATGTTAATGACCTAGACATCTATTATATTAATTGTACGCTCTCCAAATATTGATTGGGGATTAAAAGGTAACTTTCTTCACTGTGTGAGAAATCAATTAGGCCAATAGAGAAATTCCCCTCTACAGATTATATCCAATGATTGCTGCCTGTAAAATTAAAACAGTCAGTTTAAGTGGATAAACCATGCTCATTTAAAGAGAAAAATGTACTTACATAATTAACACGAAAAGATTGCCCAATCTGTGTGGATAATGTAATTACTGGGAACTGCAGGCACACCGGTCGTCACTCAGCTTGGACCCCTGAACTACGCATGTGTCATCTCGGAACCCTGTCTGCAGCTGACACTATCTCTGCGGCTGCCAAGTCTTAATCACGCGTCCCTCTCCCCAGGCCTCAGCTGCGATGATTGCATCTGGCTGCGGCAGTGTCTAACCTCCAAGCTTTCCCTGGCTGGAGAGGCAGAGCTCAACTTTTGACCAAACGGTAAGGCACACACTGTCGTTTATCTATCCTTTCCAAATCCATAAAAAAAAAAACCGCTCTAAGGCTGAGTGCCTTCAGGAATCATTATCTTATGTTTTTTAATTCATTCACATTTTTAGACGAACATTGGAATTGTTGAACCAATAGTCGAGAAATTAAGTGTAATCAAACAAATCTGCTACGAATCTCACACACCCCTAATCTGCCCAGTAAGGACAGTGATTCTCAGGCCTGTGCTATTCCAGCTTGAGTGTCACGAAGCATAGGAGGTACGAGAGCCGCCACACACTGCTCTTCCAACTCAACGGCAGCAGCAGACATTCCAAGTAGACCCTGCCCAAGCGCAGCAGACAGTCAAAATTCTGTTGCCTTTAAAAAGGAAGGCGGGGGAAATGCCCAATCTCTTGATTTTGGGTGCTTCTGTTTGGGATGACTTTTGAAAACTTGTAATCTCAATGCTGCTTAGCAGAAACATGACAAGTGGTACAAGCATTTCCATCGGAGACTAGACAGCTTAGACAGCTGCCTTTCTCCCGGATGGGTCAGTTGTGCACTCATTTAGACCTGCTTTATGACCTTGGATCTTATACCTTTGCACTACTGGTGTTTGGTAAAAGAAATCAAACAAAGGTCATCTGTGATACTGGACACTGACTTCAGGAAAGAACCTGTTTTATTTTAAAAACATTTTTATTTATTTGAGAGAGACACAGACAGACAGAGGGATATGGGCGTGCCGGGGTCTCCTGCCACTGCAAACCAGACACACGTGCCATTTTGTGCAACTGGCCTTTTGTGGTTACTGGGGACTAAAACCCGGGTCGTCAGGCTTGCAATCACGCATCCCCGGGAAGGCAGTCTATTCCTTTCTCAAGGTCAGTATAACCCAGATTTTCAAAATGAGATCAAGACAGTATGAGACGGAAAGTTTCAGACCAGTGTTACGCTTGACTATAAAAAGACGACTGAGTGATGAAAATGTGGAACCAAGGGAATTCTCTTATGTGGGAGGATCAGGGGGACAACCATTTTGGAAAGTGATAAAGAGCCAACAGAAATGTCTCCATATGCTCAGCATAACTAGTACCATTCTAGGCTGGAATAGCCAAAGCCCACCAGCAGGGAAATGGGTAACAGAACACAAACACAGTGACATACAATAGTGATGACAATAAAAAGCCAACTCCGGGGAGCAACACGTGTGACTCTCACGCCAGCGATGTTGAATGACAGGCAGCAGACATGGAGAGTACCTGTTGATACAGACCTCCAAACCAAGAATGCTGCTCTGTGGTGTCAGTGAACAGGAAAGTGATTATTCGGTCTTCTGGAGGTTGGGGACTGGGAGGGAGCATAAGGACGGAGGCTGCTGAAATCTGTCTCTCCACCTGGGTGCTGCTTTAAGAATCTTCAACAACTATTTATTTTAGCATTTTCTCCATGTAAATACACCCAATTATTAGGTAATAAACATTATTGATCATTTATAAAAATTTTATCTCTCTCTGTATTTCTCTGCTTGAAAATGAATAAATAAAATATTAAAAAATTGTGTGTGTGTGTAGGCACACGTGTGTGTAGAGGCCAGAGGACAACCTTGGGTTGTTCTTCATTCACCTTTTCAAAGACAAAGTCTCTCACCAAGTAGGCTGCCCTGGCTGGGCAACACGCCCATGGGTTTTCCTCATCTCCATCAACCAGGACTGGGATTACAAGCATATGCTACCAGGTCCATATTTTTTATGTGGGTTCTGGGAGTTGAACTCAGATTCAAGCACTTTAACAGCTGAGCTATCTCAACTCTTTGCATTTTAAAAAGCAATAAATAAATAAATAAATAAACACTAGATCTGGTGACATAATGATGATGGGGCCTTCAGTTTTGAGGACATGGTGGGCTTGGGAAGATTGTTATGGTTAATCTTGATCAGATGTAGAAGAACTCAGAGGCAAACTCTGGGGCATGTCTGTGAGAATGTTCCCACAGGTATAACTGAGGAAGGAGACCCCTGCGAATGTGGGCATTATCATCCCATGGGCTGGGGCCCTGGACTGGATAAAGAGGAGAAGGAGAAAGCACTTCCTCCTGACTGTGGGTGCTTCCTTAGGGCTGTGGCCTCTCAAATGTAAGCCGAAATAAACCATGTTTACTGAGGCAAGAAAGCATGCCATAACTTTCTGATGGATTTTGGGAAAGGGGACAAGTTCTGATTATACCTGGAAACATTGTTCATGAAAAATGTTCCCTCACCTTATAATGTCAGAGAAATGAAGTATCAGTGTGTGTGTGTTTCATGTATATATAGGCACATTCTTTCAGGCGAAAAAGTCTTATTTTGATCTGGAAGCAAAACGTGCCCTATCATTAGACTTTTTGTGATTAGACTATGGTGTAATTATAGGACAAAATAGGACAACTTGATATAATTAGTGTTGAAAAATTAACTTAAATCACCATATGCAAAACCATTGCCTGGAGTCTCATCTGTGAGATAGCAATTACTGTATAAAAATCATTCATTTTAACAGTTGCTTTCGCAAAAACAGGAAGATATGCACACAGGGATCAAATGCAAGAATAAAGGATCTGATCTTTATGTTCAAATTATTGTGTTATTAATGACTGCACATTGGAAAGGTATAGCTAACAAGTATGTTGGTTGACTTAAGAGAACATATGTAATATAATACCGATAATGAGATTTTTAAAAATTGAATTTCATTGGATGTATTTCCTGAAAATAGCCCTACGATCTATCTAGTCGATAAATTCTTTTGCTAATCTAAAGGATACATGAATTACACATTTGACATGGCTTAATCCATAATGTACCTGTCTGAGCCTTTCAATGGTATAAAATACAACAAGATGAAATCGTTCCTTTTGATGAAACAAAATTAGGAGTAAAGGTGCTTTTACCTTTCTGCTAAGGTTGCCTGCCTGGTGTGGACATTTAGAGATGAACTAATTCATCTCTAAAATTCTCAGAGCCTGAGTGGCCCTCCTGGCAGAACTAATTTCCCTTCACCGGGTGGACTAATCTCTGCTTGTCCATCTGAGTTCAGGCCCATGGCGTCCTTCTCACACACGTGCTGCTCACAGGGCGAGGAACCAGTGTTCCAGGAGCCCACGCCTGTGGCTGGCTCAGGCAAGCTTCCTAGCAGTTTTCCTTTGGCTTCTATTTCTCCTCTGCTTGCTTTCTCCACACATTATTTGCCTTTGCGTGTCTAGACAGCAAATCACCCACACAGCATTGCAGAGTTCCTTTGGATAAAGCTCACTATTCCGAAATCAATCCAGTGGCACGTGCATTTAGTAATACATGTAAAAATTAAATGAAAAAGAACCCTCTATATTGTTTTTTCCACCCATTTCCTTATCCAAATTTGACAAAATATAATACGGGCAATGAGAAAAAGGAAAGAGAAATGTAAGGAAATTCACAGTGTTTTTAAAACTTGCTTTAAAATACAAACATTTCCTGAAATGCAGACGTGAAAGTGATGAATGTAAGTGGATATTTTCTCACCTTAACTGACTGATCAGAAGACTATTTATAACACCCCTGACTGATGGCTCAGGCTGATAAATCAACACTAAGGGAGAAACTTCCAGAACATTTATCACCGAAGACAAACAGCCCAGCCGGAGCATGATTACTTTTTATTCATCATTGCAGCTCGCCTCTATTTGCTCCTTCTCACGGCTAGTAATGCCTGCACGAGGAGGCTTCTCAATATTTCATGCTCCGGCTTCCCTGCTGCATGCTGATGAGGTTAAGACCACAGGCTTGATCTCCAGAAGGCCAGTCAGCTTTGCCCAAAAGAGAAAGCAGGGGAAGCCTGAGCCTATCGGTTTCCTTCTAAGTAATGCTTTCAATCTGTGTCATCAAAAGACCACGACATTTCCCACCAGTCTTGCCCAGTTGCATAGATGCTCATGAGCATCGGACACGAGCATGGCTAAGGGTTGCCGTGACTTGGGTTACACGTAGCCTGCTCCAGCAAGTGAGGGGATGGATCTGTCTCATCCTACAGGACAACACTGTACAAGAAAGTCGTACCTGTTCACTTTCTTCTTCATCGCTGCTTAACTTAAGGTCGTCTTCAAGCATTCTGAAGGAGGGAACAAAGAGGTAGAGTTAGCACATTCAAAATAGCTTAGCTGTGAATTATCCCCTTTACAGGAGCAACATATTACTATCTGATTTCCATTTTTTTACTTTAAGTGCTTTCCTCTGATGTACTTAGGAAACAGGATGAGGCAGGGGTTTTCTAGAGCATGTTGCTTTAGACAGAACCAGAGGATGGCCATTCCTCACTCCACAATTCCTTGTTCGGTGTTTTCCAGGCCCAAGTGTTAAAGGAAGAGGAAGAGCAAGTGCAACTCTGCTGAGAGTGGTGGCTCGAACCGGGTGTCCCCCAGAAACTCATGTGCTCACAATGCTTAGTTCCCAGCTGATGGCAATGTGGGTGGTGGAGCCTTGCTGGAGGAGGTGTGTTGCTGGGGGTGGTTCTTGGTGGTTTATTAGCCCCTAGCCTGCCAGGGTTAGTGTGACTCCTGCTCCTGCTGCTGTGGTCCACCTGCTGTGGCAGAGGTGACGTCTCTGCTCCATATTGTGCCATCATGGAGCTTCTCCTCAAAATGCTAAGCCACAATAAATCCTTTCCTCCCATAAGCTGCTTCTGGTTGGGTGCTCTGTGTCAACAAAGAGAAGGGAACTGCAATACAGCCAGTGTTGAGTTGTGGCAGCTGTGTAGGCCTCCCGACAGTTCAGGGGCTGGAAGAGATGCCTCTCAGAACCTGCTGAGTGGAAGGCACTGAACAGCAGAGCACTTCTGAGGAGACTGAGGTTTCCCACATCTGAAACCTTCTCTTGTGTGGCATCAAGCCCTTAGAAGCCAAAAGTGGACAAAGAAAATGCACCTTCAGACCCTGTCATTCTTGGTGATAAAACCATTTTTATTGGCATGGCTATGATTATTTATTGATAGAATACAGATTCTGTTTCTGAAAGATTGATACTCTAAGCAGGAGTGTGTTTGTGTGCTTTCTGCTGTTACAACAGAACACCTGAGACAAAGTAGTTCATGACCATTGGGATGGTTGCCTGCACGTAAGCGTGAGGCTTCTGCTTTAGCAATGCACCTGACTCACCAGGGCATTCTCACATTCCTACCCCTTGCGCATCTCCAGGCCATCCTTCACATATGATGCCCACTCCCTCAGCTCCACCCCCTTCACCCTCCCTGCATTCCTTCGTTAAGGTTTATGTAGAAGTGTTCCCCCAGCGAAGGCTCATGTGTTAAAGGTTTGAGTCCCATTGCAGCAGTGCCCAGAAATGAGGCTTTGGAGGGAAGTGGGTGAGCCATGAAGCTCTGATTTAATCAGTGTATTGATCCATGAATGGACTCATAAATGTATGACATTCTTAGGGGGTGATGGAAACTTTTGGATATGGGGCCTCATTGCAGAAAGCAGGCCACTGGGACTGTGCCTTCAAAGGGCACATCATGTCCCTGTCCTTGGTCCATCTCTGTCTTGGCTTCTTGGCCTCCATGATGAGCAGCCTCTAGCATGTGCTCTTGACATCAGAATGCTTCTGCCTTGCCTCTGGACCAAAGTAATGGAGCCAGTTGTCCAAGAACTGAAACCTCTGAAACCATGAGCCAACATAAATCTTTCCTTACCTTAAATGATTTCTTTCAGGTGTTTGTCATAGCAACGAAACCTGACTAACATAACCTTCTATTCATATTTCCTCAGAGCCCACCTAGGTAACTGAACCCCAGACTTACAGCAGAAGCTTTTACTATTGAGTGAATGTCCCCAACATAACAGTTAAGCACTTTCTAGACATGACCTCATTCAATTCCTGCAGAAACTCCTCCAAGGTGGAGGATGGGCACTGCTGGGATGCAGGGTGCAGGGATCAGGGCATGAACTCTGGCTGCATCCTAGCTCTGCCACTCAACAGGGAACAAATCTGGCACCTGCCTCAGGTGAGCTCAGGACACACTCCTTAGAAAGTGTTTGGTGCAGGACCCAAAGGCAGAGAAGCACTCAATCAATGTTAATGTTACTAACACTGCCCTCTGTGTTCTTGAGTTCTACATTCACAGATCTGGCCAAATGCAGATCCAAACCATCTGGAGAAGATAATTGTAACTGGACGAGTACACTTGTTTTCTGGTCATTATTCCCTATCCAATAGGGTATAATGTCCATTTACATGGCATTTTCATGAGATGCGAGTCAGTTACATGCCAACTCTATGCCACTGTATAAAGGGATGAGAGCATCCACAGATTTTGGTATCAGCGGTAGGGTCTGAAACTGATCCTCCATGGATAGCAAGGGACAACGTTTTACCTGTGAAGGACTAGGGCCTGAGAACACCTGAGAAAATCACCCGGGCAAGCAAGTTGAGAAACAGAACGTTGTAATCAGGCCTGAAAACAGACCTTTTTGTAATGCTGGTCCCGAGTAACTGTGGAGGGGAATATGTTTCAAGTTATACTAGCTGTCATGGTTGATTGGTAGAGTGCAGAAAACATGCCTGACAGCCCAGTGACCAGGGAGGCCCACAAAGACCTGCTCCAACGACAGCAAGGACACGAAAACAAAATAGACAATTAAAGTGAACTTTAACATTGAGACCCGAGAGCAGAAGGGCCGTTGGAGGTGCTTTAGGAAATCTACAGGTTTTGCAACCCTAACACCTAAAGAACTGCTTCACTGCTGTCAGGGAGACACTCAGCTCGACCTCACAGGGACTTCAGAGGGCAGACTGACGGAGCCAATGAAGAACTGTGACGACAAAGGATACAAGCAGGACTTTTTAACACGCAATTAAATGGTTGAGATTCTACCCATTTTATTTTTACTTGGAAACTGTTAAGACAGTAACTTCCAGTTACTGTCCCATCAGGCTCAGCACAGTCCCCAAGGGCAGAAGATTCTGAGTCACCAGCTGGATATGCTGATAGCTCCAGATGGGGAGAGAGGGCTCAGCACAGACAAGGAGATGGGACCTTCAGAGTCCTAAAGAGGGAGCTGAGGGCTTATGTGTCCCTTTGTGGTTGGCCTCATTCTCCCTCAGATCTATCTAACATCGAGGAGTGAATGGAAACGCCCCCCAACCGACTGCTGACGCATGCTCAGAGCATCCTGTCTCCTGAGGCTGGCTCCTATCCACGTGACACTAAAATCAGCACTATCACTGTACCCATTTTTCAATGCCGAGAAATTGTGACCTTGGGCATGCATAACCTTACCAGAACCAACTGCCTCGTTTCAATGCAAAGTGAATGTGCTCACAAGAGGCATTGGACAGGGCCTCTGCAAGTTAACATTTGGTTATCCAGCTTCCCCATGAGTATTATTTTCTTTACAGACCAAGAGAACCACCTACATAATAACGGCTGCTGACCTTCTCGAGAGCCCATCTCCAAAGGCAGGAAGTACAGCTCACTTCCCACAGAGGCCTCACTGCTCTACTGCTTATCTGTATTTCATGCAGGAACTGCCTCCACCATAATACAGCTGTTCCGCAGAGTGGGGCTTTTAATTAATAGGATTTCCCTGAATTATTTGTCATTTGTGGCCCTTTGAAGATCTGAATCCTCAAGTCCTTGAAAGTTCATTTCATTTTGCTTCATCTTTAAAGTTCATTTCATTTTGCTTCATCTTAATTGCTTTTTAAGAAATTTGAATTTTAATTGGGCTGTGTGATGTTCAGATCCGTTTCCATGGCAGGTGCTGGTACCATCTCCACCTATCTGAGATTTAAAGCCAGAGACAAATGTTTATGAATCCCCATTAAACATATTCACATATGCAAATATCCATTCTAGCAATCAGTATTGCATGATGGCCTATTTGTTATGCAGGCCCGGCTCTGGGCAGGCATTCCCCAGCAGTCCTTTGCGTGGCTTGGAGACAGCTCACTTTATTCTTTCTGAACTCAGGACTAGCACATACCTGGATTCTGCTCCTGGCATTCAAGTGAACTGGAGACTGGGGAAAAGAGAGTAGGCTCATAAAACAAAGGCTAAGTAACTGGGTCTGGAAGCCACTGGAGAAATCAGGACTAGGAGGGGTAGTCCAGGGCTGGGGAGAAGGCTCTGCAGATAAACTGCTTACTGTGCAAGCCTGAACACCTGAGTTCAGATTCCAAGAACCATGCAAAACTGGATGCAGCGATAGCATCTGAAATCCTAGCATGTCTGTAGGAGGCAGAGACAGGAGAATTGCCTGGAAGCTCAGGGGCCAGCTAGCCTTAGGTTCAAAGTGGTGAACAATGACACATCCTGCCTCCAACAAGGTGGAGGGTGAGGATCAACATCTGAAGTTTTCAACTGGCCTCCACATGTCTGCTGTGGCATGCATGTGTATGTGTGCACGCATACAAACAGAGAGTGGGGGGGGGAGGGAGGGGGAGGGAGCAATGGTCTAGACAGGCAAGGGATTTTCCACATTGTTTCCAGGCCCAGGGATCTCTGTATCTCTTGAAGCAATGTGGTTAGCTCATAGTGAAGTGTTTGCTCATACGTATGTATCGTCCCTTTCTCAGGACTTGTTCTGGTGGTCAGTGAAATCCTCATCACTGTCTGATTCTGACAAATTCATCTTGTGGTAAAAAGTACTGCATCTTCTCTGTCTGTGATCTTATTTTTTCTTAGATCCAAGGACTTCTGATGGTCCCTTTCTCCATTTACTGAGACTACAAAGGCCTGTTTTCCCATGGGAACTGCGTATCATTTCTTACCTTATTAGATCCTCATAAAACTTTTAAGAAACTTGCCAAACCCTGGTGAGATATGGGATGCGTATGTGTATCTACAGTTTCAATCAACTGCTTTGCTGATGGTACCTATGTCAATACAGGATTAACAGAAACCCGAGAAGTAGTCAGAGGCACTGCAGGCTTGGCCAGCATTTCAGTCTGAATTCTGTCAATAACCAGCTCCATGAAGTTTGGCAAATGTTTCACTCTCTCTGGATATAGCTTCCATAATGCTAAAGCGAGTTGACCTCTCTTTCCTCTGATTCCTGTGAATTTGCTGGCTCTTTGCCTTTACCAGTGGCTAATGAGTCCAGGAAAACTGCTGGAGAATGAGAAGGGCAATAGAGATGACCTGATCTAACTCAGAGGACAGGAAACCTGGTTGAAATTTAAAGAAATTGTTGTCAAGATCCAATAAAAGCCAGGAGGCCTGAGTGAAATCTTCAGTTTTATCTAGATCAGGTAAGTCATGCCAAATTATTGTTCTAAAATTAAATAGAAAAGGGACTCAGAAGTACGACTTCATCTCACCTACTTCATGGAGCATTTTCCAATGTAATTTGGTGGTTAGGACAGAACCTCACCTTCAGGGTCTTACAACTCATCATGCTGAAGGCTTCTTTGAGGCCAGGAAGGAAGGAACGACAACACTGCTCTACAGCAGTGCCTCGCAGGGTCCAGGACTACTTGAGTGGGAAATGGCAGCGGTGCCCCAAGTAGACTTGGATCCAGGAAATATTCCTACCTCTTATAAATCGGCTTGAGTTGGTCTTCGGATTTTCCTAAATAGTGAGACACAGTCCCCAACTTCATACCTAGTAGCTTTTGAGAAGTTAAAAAATGTTACCTTTTTTTAATCAAAATAGGTGATCACCAATAAGTGAGCATCTCAATACATGCAGAAAAATGCTTGCTGAAGCTAATATTCTTTCCTTTATTTACTCAGTTTTTATGTGTGTGCATGTGTGTGTTGATGTGTCTGACGTATGTGGAGTGTGTGGGGTGTATGTGTGCCATGGCATGTTGGGGGGTCTTCTCGCACTGTCTCCTCTTTGAAACAGGGTCTCCCTGGTTCTTATTGCTGCCACGTGCACACTGGTCTTCCAGAGTCTCCTGGCTCTGCTGCCCACGGCCACAGGTCCATCGGGTCACAGATGCAGGCGCCACTTCCTGTCCTGCTTTAGAACTCAACTCAGGGAGGTAGGCCCACAAGAAAGTGCCTTGAACCACTGCGCCATCTCTCCAGACCCATAATACCCTTTCGTGACCAAAACGATGACCGACCATGAAGAAGGAGTGCTTGCCAATATAATACAGGCTGTACAAGACCAGCCGAGCGCGAACACACGCAACAGCGCACAACTGAAATCCAGAGACAAGGTGAGAACGCTCATTCTTCTTCTTCCCTTTGTATTTTATTTTTTTGAGAGAGGGTCTTGCTTTAGCCCAGGCTGACCTCGAATTTACTAGGTAGTCTCAGGCTGGCCTTGAACTCCCAGCAACCCTATGTCTGCCTCCTGAGTGCTGGGATTAAAGGTATGCGCCACCACGCCCGACTTCATTTTCACCACTTCTATTCAACTTAGTGCTGGAGGAGGTCCCAGCCAGAGCATTCGGACAAGGAAAATGAATGAAAGGAAGACTATTTGCAGATGACAATATCTGATATGACTCCTGCAATTTTGGTCAGAACTAATAAACAGATCCAGATAATGCACATAAGAATATAGTGAGCAGACCAATAAAGTATTTGCCAAGGTCCCCAAAAGCTTTTACCAAGTTCTCTCGATTCTGTTCTACACTTCACCAGAAGCCTGTGTTCTTCCAAGGTTTTGACTTCTGCAGGATCCTTTAATTCTTTCGAAAGGAACAGCTTGTTCCTAAACTCCACCATGAAAAAGTGAAGTCACTTAGAATGACTGTTGGCATCCAAATTTAAAAAACACCAAAAAAGATTATCCTCCCCCAAATTTTAACAAGAGGTAATTGCTAAAAATTGAAGGCGTCTCAATTAATCTTCTGATTATCCCTCAAATTCTTTAGGAGGCTGAGGGCATGAGATTGCCAATTTGGTCGGCGATCAGTTCTCTGAACAGAGCTGGTTCTGAGAGAGATGTGGGAAATATTTACAAAGGAATTCATGCGAGGGCACGCAGGGCAGGAAGAGAGCTGTATGGGGCGGGGGAGTTCACAATTAATAGGTAGTGATTTTCAAACTTGAACCGATGTAAAAATAAATAACCTGGCTTATTGAAATATTCATTAGGTTTGAGGCAAGAGGTCTCTAAAATGTGTGTCTCTAATAAGTCCCTACATGACTCAGGGGCCATATTTTGAGAGCCACTGGAAAGGCCTATTCTCTGCATTACATTTTGAAGATCAACTTAAAATATAGTCTGCGACAAGGTCCCCAGGGCTGCCTTGAAGGGTGGGTGGTCTGGTAGGACCCGAGACCCTGGCACTGAGACACTGCTCTGGTGTACACTCCCACTGAACTCTCACCTACAGCACTGGCTCACTTTATAAGGCAGGATCCCAAGGAGAACCGGGAACCACCTCTGCATCTGCTAGAAACTATCGCTCATTATGTTTATTTATTTTTGAGGCAGAGCCAGAGTCTCACTAGTACTCACTCTAGAGCCTAGGCTGGCCTCAGACTCATGCATTCCTCCTACCTGCGCTTCCTGGGGGCTGGGATTGTATCTACTCAGTTTTTCAACCAACTTTCAAGTCATTGGAACATAAGTTCCAAAAAGGCCACAAAGAGCATTGAGTTAGCAGAGGACACACAGCAAGTCAATGATTTTTCAACACGACTGGACAATTTTTAGAACATCAAGATGCTCTTGGAGGCCAGAATGCTCAGGAAAAGCTCCCTGAGGAGGGCATGCCCGAGCTGTCTTTAAGGCTCTGAGGAATCAGAAAGACAGCTATGCAAAAGCACAGAAGGCAACAGCCGAGCAGGGAGTGCTTGGGGGACATGGAGGTAATTTATCTCACACACACACACACAAGGCCTGGGTGCAGGTCAGTCAGTGGTAGAGTGCGCACTTGCCATTTGCCATTCCCTGAGTTGGACTCTCAGTCCTGGCACGTGCGTGGCCCAGGTATTGTTTCCCTGCAGTTAAATGGGTCCCTCCGCCCTCGTCTTAACCTGCTTACTGCTTAGGCTTTTCCTCCCAGTCACCAGGGTTCCAGGTTCTCACGTGATTTCAGAACAAGGCAGGGAGGATGCGGAACACTGGACTCAGTAAAGTAAGTAGAGCGCAGTACAGAGACCCAGTGTACCTGGACTCCCACCATCTACTGTGCAGGAAGAAGCATCCATGAGAGTCACCTTTTCCTGAGTGCAGCGGGGCCAGCAACTCGCTGACACTGCTGGCACAAGGGACAGGAAGTCACGTGGAGGCAGGTGACTTCTGCTGGCTGGCATATATACTATTTTGATAATCCCACTGCTTGCTCTGAGGAAGCAAGTGGCGGTGGGAGTGAGCAGAACCTCTGGGTCATGCCAGCAAGCTAGTAAGGCTCTTAGCTCACTAGCCAGAAGGAACTAGTAGATGCTATACCCAAAAGGTGAGCCTGGAAGCAGCTTTCTCCCCACACAAGCTTAGGGACTCCAGCTCTGGCTGACACTGTGTTTGCAGCCTGTGACAGATACTGAGCTAAGCCACAACCAGATTATTATTTTTTTAATATATATTTATTGTCCATAATGAGTTATATTATTTAGTGGGCAAACAATGAGTTTAT